>CAOKZL010001844.1:0-275561 GCA_948472985.1 Iguana delicatissima
GGCATGGCGTATGATGCATAAAGACGAGTCACACAACATGCTTTATGAACTTTCCACTGGGACAGTTCATCTGGGTGTTACCACAGCTTCTGCCAAAGTGATTTCACATCCAGAATCGGGAGAAGCCAGTTCAGCATCTCCATCTCCATCGCCATCCCCTTGTTCTGAACCAACAGAAATATCTTCCTTCCAAGATGAAGGCTGAGATGGTTCCCCATCACTTGGTCCTTGTGTGACAGCTAGGTAGACCACTTCTGATGCTATACCAGGATCCTTTGCTTTGCTGTCTAAAGGGTCGAAGGGCACTTTATTTCTTGTACCATTCCTTTCAGAAAGTATATCATTTTGTGAGAATGTTGCAGCTAGTTCTATGTGCATCTTTGGTGGACTCTTTTGTGTCTCACTACCAAGACAATTCTCATCGATTCTCTTTGGAGGTACATGTTGCTCATCAGAAAACAGAGTGTATGTTTCACTTTGTTCAAACATCCTGATTTTAGAAGCTACAGAGGTTTCTTTGGTTGTCTCCTTTCTATGCTCTAAGGAGTCCCCAACGGTCTCTACTGGTGGAGCTATATCTTCATTTTTTTCAAGTGGAATAGTGGTATTTAGGTCACAAGCAATGAGCTTCAGTGGTTCCAGATTTGGTTTCTGTTTTCCACTGGAAGTTTGTAGTTCTTCCTTGTCCTGCGCCGTGGCATGAGAAGGCTGTGAACATTCTCTTTCCCTTTCTGTCAACCCAGTCTTATGAGAGACATCATGTGCAGGTTCATTGTCTTCTTTCGAAAGAGATTTACCTTGAAGAATCACTCCCAGTTCTGAAAGTCTAGAATCAGAGGAATCATCTTGAGATAGAATGTAATCCCCAGATGGCTGTTTCAAGTCAGAGGACTTATCCTGGCCTTGCTCTTCTGAGCAAACTGTGATCTCTTCTGACTTCTGGAAAGTATCTTTGGCCAGCTCTTCTACTTCACAGTATTTATCCTTAGGTTGGACTTCAAAATCTAGGACTTTATCCTTAGCTGCTCCTTCTATTTCTGCGTGTTCATCTATTTTTTTGAGTCCATCTTTAGCCAATCTATCCATTCTATGTGCTTCCTCTCTGCCTGACACTTCATCCTCAAGAAATCCATCCTTAGCTGACTCTTCTGACTGTGGGATCTCTTCTTCTGCCATCTGTCCCATTTCAACATTGTTGGCATTGGCTTCATCTTCCAGTTTCTGGAGTCTGTCTTTGGCTACTTCTAATTCCAGGCTTTCATCTTTAGCTGCCTGTTTTAATACAAGGTGTTGATTATTGCTGGATCCCAGTGTTCTGGTGCATTTATTTTGGATTGTCTCTTGAACTTCAGAGGATTTGTCTGGAGTGGACTGCTTTTTATCAGGGGCTTCACTCTGGTCTAATTTTCTTGTATTTGCATGCTGTGGTTTATATTGCTCTCCATCTGAAATTGCTGTAGTACAGGAAGGCTGCTGTAGTGAGGAATCAAGAGTGGATTTTGTGGTCTCTATGTCTTCCATTTGAAGAAGTATTTGCGAAGTTTCCATTTCATCTAAATTATTCCCTTGGCTTTGATTTTCTGTCTTGCTTGATACTTCTGTAGGAACATCAGTGACCTTCTCATCAGATTCTTTTCCACCTTCTTGAAGAGTGCTATAAGTTTCATCAGCTCTCTCTTCTTGCTTAGGAGAGAGGTGAGTTGCTGTTTCTTTTGCAGGAGATCCAGATTTCAGTTGTGGCACTGGTAACTGGAAAATGCTATGACTGGAATCCTCTGTGGAAGGGTGTGGGCTTGATTCACAGTAATCTTTGGCTCCATTATCAGATGGCTCCAGAGAAGCTCTTTCCTCTGAGGATGAATGCTCCTCTTTTTTAACAGTACACTGCTCTATATGGTATGTCTTTTGATCATCCTCTGCCTCTTTGTCAGGCTGGTCTGATTCTAGAACTGGCTTCCTGATCTCTGTTCTTTCTTCAGCAGGTGTTGGTGAACTGGGTTGGAATTCATTATCTCCACTTGTCTCTCCTGCATCTGCAATTGGTACTAATCTAGTACTCTTCTCATTTTCATGGGATAGGACTGTGTGGTTTTCCTGCCTCTCTTCTGATGAGGAATACTTTTCTTTGTCAGGTTTTTCCTTGATCTCATCACTTTTTTCATCAGTTTCTTCAGAATCCAAATATATTATCCTTTCTGCAGCAGAAGATACTGTCTTATCACTCAGTTTTTTAGCCTTAACAGACTCAGAATCAGATACATTTTTTAACATTTCCTTGTCTGAGATTGTCAAAATAGTCCTCTGTTCTTGAATTATAATTTTGCTTTCCTCTTTTGAAGACTCTGTCCAAGAAGAAGTATACTTTGGTTCTTCTTCAGCTTGGAAATCTTCAGGGCCAGCATTCTTCTCTCTTGGGCCTTTGACAGCTGGTTGTTCAGATTTGGTGGATACAACCACCACTGCATCCATTTTGTCTTTCTGCTCTTCTTTTTCTTCAGGATCATCAGAGACAACCAGCACTGCCTCTGTTTTGTCTTTCTGCTCTTCCTTCTTGTCAGGTTCAGTATGAAAAACCTGCACTGCCTCCATTTTATCTTTCTTTTCTCTCTCCTCTGTTGTCTGTTTTTCTGTCTCAGAAGAGTGTTTTCTGTTCTTTCTCTCATACACATCATCCTCCCATAACGATTCAAAATCCTCTGGACTGGCAATCATTTTGGCTCTTTTGCATATCTGTATTTTGCTCTCCTCACTTACTTTCTCCACCTGTTCTGCTGCTGCCTTGAGTTCCCCTGCTGCAGTGGTTACTTTTGATAAGTCCAGATTGGCTTGCTTCTTTGAAGTACCTGCACATGCTTCTTCCTTCTGGGTCTCAATAATTTGTTTTAGTGCTAGCTCTTCCAGCCCAGAAGTTTCTCTTTCTATAAATACCCAATGCTCTGAACCCTGCATTGATATTAGAGCAAGAAGAGTTAGCATTAAACATAAATTAAACACGTAATGGGTCTTGACAAAGTTTTTGCATTAACCGAACTATATTATCACTGCCAAGAATCACCTGAGGTTGATGCCCATAAAGAGATATTTGATACTACATAAATGGATGCTGAAATTTCAAAGTTCAGTTCTAAGACTGAGATGGGGAACTGAATATTAACAGGTAAGATTTTGTCCTTTCTAATTATCGATATATGATGCCAAATGTTTCCAAAAAACATAAGCAACATTAACAGATTGCTATCCTCACTTTTGGTAAAAGATTTGGAAATTTGAAAATCTCATGATTAAAAAATCAGAATTCTAATATATGTTTTAAAACAGTTTGATCAATTGCTCAGTTATTTTATTCACAGTTAAATGATTCTACTATAGCTCAATTTCTATACATTAATGTACAAACAAAGGGAAATGAATTAGCTTTTGGATATTTATGAAGTTTACATTTAGTTTTGTTATTATTATCCTACCCACATCCTGTTAAAAGCAATTTTTTAAAGAATTTGGCTAGGAGATACACAGCAGTCCTCAAAAAGAATTTTTAAAATTGCAGACATGTTTATAGGAGAATGTTGCATTAGTTTCATTTAAATATTTAATATTTCAGTTTTGTTAAATATTTAACAGAACTGAATAAAGTTGTGTGATGTTCTAACACTGATTTCAGTGCTAAACATCAAAACTTGAGCATTTCGATTATTTTCATGGGTCCTGTCTAATAATGTCCAGATCAATGGGTCTAGTCTAATAACTTCTAGCTCTAGCTCTATAGATCTCCACAGGGAGGTCTGCGCCATATAATTATGTGTTTCCTGAGAATTCATCAACTTCTGAGGAAATCCCTTCAACTTACTGACTTTCCAAAACTCCCAGAGTGCCCTGTCTTTATAGATTTTACCAGCATCTTAAGATTTTCTACATTAATTAAGAACAATGTAGTGAGACACTTTTTTGTGATATCCCTTTTCTCTAAGGAATCTTAAGCAAAGCAACCATTTCTGTCCAAATCATTAGTAAACCTGAATCCAAGCCGACTTCTGTTCAAAAAATGAAGATCAGAGGGCTAGGATTAGAAAAGCAAAACTGAGAATGTCAGCGGCAGAAACTGCTACAAAAACTGCAAAGTGTAGGAGGCAGATAAAAAGAAAGGCTGTTGTTTAGTGCCCCATGTAGCACAGCAGTACCAAATTGCTTAAACACGGAAAATGCTATGCACTAATATGTAGTGATTTGTATTTAATGCAGTATGTGCTATCCATTGCCATCATCCACTGTATACACTCAGGAGTGCTGAGATTCAGTCATCCCCATGGAAGAAAGCACAAAGAGCACATACTGATGATATAGTGGTGAAACAGTGACAAAGAATTAGATTAAGTACCTGCTATTGTGCTCTGTGTTTTAGAATGTTAAAATTAGAGACACAAGAGGCCATGGCTGGCTACTTAAATCTCTTATTTGTGCTTGGCAGCATTATTGCTAATTTTCTAATGAAAAGAAAGATCTGCAAGTAACCTTGCCACTTTGTTCCAGTGTCACATACCATACTGGATACACTGCAGTGGGTAAGCCTGGGATATCAATTATACCACAGTATACTTCAATACTGACATGCAGCTGTGGGCCAGTAGTGGTGTGGCTCAGAATGTATGCACAGAATGAATTATTAACTATATACCAAGGCCATTTCCGCACTAACCTGTTATAGCGCGATGATTCCACTTTCAACATCCTTGGAATCCTGGGGTTTGCAGTTTCGGGAGGGGCCGGCCGGTCCCTCCCGAAACTGCAAACCCCAGGATTCCAGAGGATGTTGAAAGTGGAATCATCGCGCTATAACAGGCTAGAGCAGAAATGGCCCAAGTTGCATTCCCAAACACTAATTCAGCAAACTTGCACTATATCTATTGATTTCCAATAGCAAAACATTCACATGGATATGTTTTTTCCCATTGCCATTAAACATATACCAAGAAAAACTCAGATGAATACACCAATCATTTCCACTTTTACCATCAGTGATTTTTCTACCGCCTGAATCTGCACCAGTGTTCATTCATTTTATTTTGGGAGTCAACATAACCCAACTAGTGCTTTCAGAGAAGTCAGCAATATATATATATATATATTTGAAAAATTCCTTCAGTGTGCAAATGTTCACCTTTTCTCAAGCCTGTTCATTATCATTGCTTCCACATCACTTGCTGCTTTATGGTCATTTTTCTTAGGTTAGAGCTTCTTTTTTCCTTTAAGAGGTTCCATGTAGTCAGGGATCACACAATGAATACAATGACATCACAACAATATGTCACCTTAAAGGTTTGCCTATGTGGGTATGCCATTAAGAGGAAATGAGGAAGATTTAGGGCTCTTTCACACTGCACAGTTACAGTACTGTGATTTCCCTTGTAATGCCATGGTTCCATCTCATGGTATCTTGGAATTTGCAGTTGAGGGAGAGACATTTAGAATTCTTTTCTAGAAAGTTCTAGTGCCTCAGCAAACTACATACTCAAGGATTCCTTTTGCTGCAGCCATGGCAGTTAAAGTGAAAACATAACTGCAAGAATTTTGTAGCGTCCAAGTGCACGTAGAATGACAGCAATGCTTTTTTTGGGCTGGTCACATGGGTGACCTAGCCAATTAGGGTTCATATAGTGAATCTGAAACAATGTTTCAATTGTTTTGTTTTTTTAAAAGAGGTGCAAACATAAGATTGTCATATGCTGAATCTGGTTTGCAGCTGCAAAAGATAGACAAGAAATGCCAACTAAAACTTGAAATTAATCGTGCTTTGTGCCACAGCAATTCAGAATAGGGATGGACAAGTTTTCTCTCTTTTATCCATTGTTATGTTTCATTTCTGCATTAATATATTATTTTTTTAAGAAAAAATCTCAAAATACATATTTAAATATGTATTTATCTCAAAGCTCTTGCTTATATTCATATTTTGATACAAACTACTGAGAACAGCATTACAAACTGACACCTGTGAAATCTGCTGGTTAGGTAAATTCTGATCCACACATTATTACCAGCAGTGTGGTCAAGACATGCTGCATTGGAATTAGCAAAGTTAAAATTCTTTAGTCATCCCTGTACATCAGCCACTTCATCCAACAATCAAGTCAAACAACCACCCTATTAATGCATTCATCTTTCTCCATATCCTGTATTTTTTTTTTAACAGAACAAGCTCTGTGGACCACATAATACAAGAGTGTATCCTGGCGTACATGTGATTAGATGTGTTTGCTCATGCACGAAAAGAACAGTACATTGGGCTTCCTGCTTCACTTGCACAGTAGATTGTGTAACTGGAAGTAGACACATTGTTTTTGCAGCCATTAAACTAACCATTTTTGTCTTTTGGGACTATTTCCCTGTATGACTCAAGTCAATTCTAATTAAATATGTTTATAATAGGAGTTTAAAGAATCAAAATTCATGGTTTGTTTAATTGTTTTGTAAAGTCTGCTTTCGCAAGATAACCAGAAAAATTATTTATCTGGATCCACATCTTGGGCCGCTAGTTATTCTTTGCCTGGCTATAAGGAAGGCTAGAGATAATAAAGCTGGACTTGGTAACATAAATTCAATTGCTAGTCCCAACTACAGCAGTCCCACTGAATCTATGGAATTTACATAACTATTGACAGTATTAGTTGATTCAGTGGGTCTGCTCTAGTTGAAATTTAGTCCAGTCTTAGTTGCAGACATGTCAAGTTAACCATGACTATCTTTTTAGATTGTTTTCAACAGGACCTAAGTGTGAATGCAGCCAACCTCTGTATTCAAAACTGCCAAGGACCTTTCCTCCAGTGTTTAGCTCACAAGTTCTAGGTGAGAAAACTACTGATTAGAGATAATGTGTGGGATGAAAAGAAGGCATACCAATCATTAGACACAAAGCTAGATACCAAAATAACTGGGAAGAAAAATAAAACTTGCCTATGGCCAACTCTGGTGCCTATATTTTACTAAATAGGTGTGATGAGTATATGATTTTGAAGGATTAATGCAGGATCTGGTAAAGATGAAGTGATGATACAGTTACAGTTGCTTCAGGAAACACCAATTCACATACATTCATTCATAAGTTCAACTGAATATCAAGTCCCCCCTTCCCCACTGGAAAACAGGCGGTGTGGGGTTTGGCTGTTGCCTAGATACCTACTATATAATAGGGAATTCATCATGCAATTTCTCTATGGGGGCCATCTGTGAGTGTGCATAAGCATGATTTTTTCCTCATTTCTTTCCTTCTGTTTTATGTAGATCTTAACTTGCATGTTTATTTTTCATTTCCTATTTTCTACTGTCCACTAGAAGGCAATGTACTTCTCTGTAACTTGGCCTTGGGCCACAGCAATTCAGTTAAAGGTCTGTATGTTAAAAACGTCTCATATTAGATCAGCAACTGCATTCAGAATTGGCAAGAATGATATACTTGCTGTCCACTCTGGGATAGGATATTCAGCATATAGGGAACCAGCTCACAGTGAGAACTGGCTTGCCAATTATATTGCCTGGAAAAGCAACTTGGGTGAAATCTCAACAGCTAACTTCAGATATAAGTCATACATTTGCTTATTTACAGTTGATGTAAATTACTGTAATTCTGACAGCTTTTTAAGCAACAGGGCATTCTAGCCACTCTGTATTTACAACAATACTTGGATTTAAGTATTAAGGGTTTAGTTTATTATGTGTCTTATTAATTCTAATTCACCCTGTTGTAAGCTGGAACTCTAGACGAGAATTGTGCTGTACTGTAAGAAGGCTCTTTACCACCTCTGCCATCAGAAGTCTCAAGTTTTATTTTATTTTTTCTATATTTCTAGATACATGGCCACTGAATTGGAACATGTGAAAAGGGAACTGGCCAAAATAGACAGCTCTTTGGAATAAAGACTGCCATGGTACTACTGTCTAACCAAGTATCTCTGCTTCTGCATTTAGGTAAAACGCTTGGGCAAACATGAAGTTGTTCCTTGCACAAATCTACTAGTTCAGTGCACTGAGTGAAGAATTACTACTTGCTTTGGCCTCATGCATATTCACTAAGAACTGCTTAACAGGAATGCACTAGGAGAGCCCCAGAATTTTTTTTTAATATATTCATATTAACATAGGAAGCCATTTCAATAGAAAAAGACTGTTGATCCATTGAGGTCTATACTATCCAGTTGGATACTCTCTCAGGTTCAGATAGGAGTCTTTCCCTCCCTATAAATGCCAAGGATCGAAGCCAGAAAATTTGCATGCAAAACAAGTTCTCTTCTCCAGAGTGATGGCTCTCTTGTCAGATAATCTGCACAGTAGGATACTTTGGAAGAGTAAGCAGCCAAGAGGGACATCCAATTTACACAACACATCTTGGATGCATGTACATCCATTAGCTGGAGAGAACTGAATACAATATCAACAGAACTTTGTGTGGCAACTGATTTCAGACTCTTGTCCTATTTAAGCCGCGGTACTAGGTTCAGACTCGCTTTCCTAAACCATTAACCTCAAAGTCCCCTGTAAAATGTATACAACCAAAGACAGGGCAATAGTTCATAATAATAGCCAATATGGTGTAGTGGTTTGAGTACTGTACTACAACCTTGGAGACCAGGGTTCAAATCCCAACTGAGTCTTCGAAACCCACTGGGTAACATTAGGCAAGTCACATTCTCTCAACCACAGAGGGAGGCAAAAGAAAAACCCCTCTGAACTAATCTTGTCATGCAAACTCTGTGATAGGCCTTAGGGTCACCCTAAGTCAGACACGACTTGAAGGCACACACAACAACAACAAATATCTGCCTTTAACATTCTGTCATCAAAAATCACTGCTGCAGATGGAACAAACTTTTGTTTGAGATGAGTTCCAAATGTATCCCTAATTTAATGACTTGGGCAGCTAAATCAAGGCATGACTACTCAATAGCAACTTCCACTGAATTCTTTAAGGATTATTACCAAGAGTCTGTACAGGATTTCAGCCCAAATTATCCTAACAACTACAGAAGGAAACAAAAGGAAGAAACAGATACAGGAAAGTAAGAGAAAATGAAAGAGTGGTGATAACCTCAGGAGAAGAAACAAGGCTTTTCTGTGTAAAAGACTCCATGATTAAGGCAGCTCCATGATCAGATGACAGATCCTCTGGAGAATCTTCTTCTGACATCTGTTTCATCAGGGTAAACCCAAGACCCCAAGGCAAAGAGACAGAAAGAGAGACAGACAGAGAAAGAGACAGGGAGAGACAGAAAGACAGACAGTAAATAAAATCTGGAGAATATACTCAACTCCTGGACTTTTCACTCTGCTCTGAAAACTTCACTTTTTCTGGGGGGGGAAGCATCCTTCAGCTTCCACCTTCTCTATACCAGTAGCAGTAACAGTCAGTGACTTGCTGCACCTAGCTACTAGATACTATTTTCCTCTGTTTGTTGGGACACTCAAACACACGGCAATCAAGAGAACTTCTATGAACAAAGTTTTAGCTCAGTCTCATACCAATCTTGCACTTCACAGTCCTTGTATGCAACAATACTTTTCATCCTAAGGGTCAGACTAGATGCAATAGAAGAAAATATAGTGGTTGACTTAATATGTCTGCCAAGTTCATGTATTTAGTTAGGGATAGCACTGCCTAATTTCAACAGCAAAAGAAGGTGCATAGAAGAGGAAAGCAAAACTGCAGTCACTTTCATCTGTTTATGCACCTTCAGGTGTTGCTCATCCAGCCTTGGTCACTTCTTTCATTGGAACTGAACTGCAAGAAAAATATCCTGGATAATGGAAAGTTGTCAGAGAAGTACAGCAGGGCTCAGCCATCTACCAATTAATTTTTTTTTTCATACAAGACACATACTGCTCTCTTTCTCACATTCATGCTATTGTACCCATTCACAGGTCAATGGTATACAAAATGTTATGTTTGTCTGCTTAAGAGTCCCTATAGGTTTTTGTTTTATGACTATTAATTATAACAACAACAATTTATACAGTTTTCTGCAACTTGGGGCTAAACTTTAAAGCAACGGACAGGGTATATTCCTGTATATGTTAACAGAAGAAGAGGACAATAGAACCAAAGGATTTTCCAGCTAACCTTCCTCCATTTTATCTGAATAGCCATAAGAAAAAACAAGGCCAAATCAGTTTAGCTTTGGGGCACAACATACAGAAGAAAACAAATTCAGAATAAAACTCTTGTGACAAAAAAAAAAATAGGTTTCAGCACAATCATCAAAATCATAAGCCTCATGTTACAAGCTTGTGTGCCAGACATTTGTATGTTCGTGCCTGTAAGCTGTATAGGAAAAGTTCTATCCTTTTCTTTGAATTCAGTATGAGCTTTGCTGACAGAAACATCTTGGCATATAATTATATTGCTACTACCCAATATTTTTACAACAGAACTTCCTTTTCCTGGGATTATTTCACTTTTAGACCTCACAATGGATATGACAAGATAATCTAGAAATAGCTCCTTCCACTCACCTTTCAAAACAATTCTTCTCTTGATAAGAGATGAGTCTTATATGACTTAAGGTGCCCACTGACTGATTAAGAAACAACTCTCTCCTAAACTGCGACTGTGCAGAGAGACAGAGAATAAGGAGGCAGACACAAAGCTTGGTTTAACTAGGGCCACAGTTTATTAAATCCTATGAAAATGACCAGCAGAGGGGAATTGATGTTAGGTGGTAACTTACCCAAGCTGAAGGGCTAAAGCCTGTCAGATTAGGCTGAATACTCCTGGCCTATGAAAAGGAATGAAACAACACTTCCTCTCCTCTCTCACAGCCACGCACTCACATGCAACACATGAGGCTGCAGCTGCAAAGGAAAATTATATGGAGGGGAGGACTGCCTGGTCTCTCAGGCACCAGGCTCACTTCCAACTTGGCAGCTGAGCTTCTCTTTCCCCTTCCTGCTTATTATAATTATTATTTAAACTATAACAAGAATTGAAGACAGTCCTCTTCCATACACCCTGTAGCACTCTAACCCACTGCCCAAAAAGGTTTAAAGAATATTCCTCCAATGCTTTTTCATTGTGAGCCACTACAGAGAAAGAGGCTTGAACAGGAAGAGAAACAGGCTTAAATACTCTTGGCTCCCCCTTGCACGTGGTGTATGCCACCCATGTAAAGCCCTTCTGTATTTCCCTACTTTCCTGCTGTCTTGGCAAATGACATTTCCAAACCAGAGTGTAGCATGGCTAGGAAACAGAATTCTTTGAGAAAGCTGAAAGGAACAGCTACCATATTGAAACTGCTACATTTACCTCCCCACCTGGGAAAGTCTCCATACAGGAGAGATAATGTTCGAAATCTGCAGGGGATTATCTCTGTCTCATAGAACAACATGACCAGAATGATTCATATGGCAAGCAGCTTTCTAACCCTAAGCCACCTGATAAATTTGCTGTCTCAGGGTAGCATTTTAGGTAACTTCCACACAACTGCTGTAACAGTTCAGCCAGCCCTAATTTAGTCTATGCAATTACAGATATCTCACAACTTCAGTATGGCACTTTTAATTGTAATATTCAGCTTCTGTGCTGAAGACAAGATTATTAGATATAATACTATTTCCTATTTATTTTGATATGCATAATATTTTTCCCCTTCTGCGCCCTCTATAGTTTGGTCTAACATTTACCTTACTTAATGGGTTTCCTTCTTTCTTTATAAACCACTTCTACCTAAAGTTTCCAGAACAATACAAAACAACCAAATATGATATCAGTATATCTGCATTATCCACGATAGGCTGAATAACTTTGGCAAAAATTCTTAAAAGTAATAATTGCTAGAGTGTGCTTAATGTCAGAGAAAGAGTTTTCCATGTAGTGAGTTCTTTACATATCTTACCAAATCACCAGTTTCCTGACTCCTGGTCTGCTGAGATGGACCCTAACACAGATAAGAACAGGGAGTAGTGTGAAGCCATTTGCTGTGTCAGGAAAGGTGTGTGTATACGCATGTGTATTTATAGATTCGTAGGAAATTCCTGTCTCCCTTGATATTTTTTTTAATAAAATGGTCAGCAGTTACTGTAAATGTAGAGTGAAATGTGGTTGGCCTAGTCTTGAATATAAAGAGTGAGAGTACGAAAGCAGAACAATCCACAGTCTGTGACACCAACAATCCTGAAATCTTTTGACTGGCTAAACCACTACTGTAATGCACCACTTTATATTCGTAGGAAATTCCTGTCTCCCTCTGATATTTTTTTAATAAAATGGTCAGCAGTTACTGTAAATGTAGAGTGAAATGTGGTTGGCCTAGTCTTGAATATAAAAGTGAGAGTACAAAGCAGAACAATCCACAGTCTGTGACACCAACAATCCTGAAATCTTTTGACTGGTAAACCACTACTGTAATGCACCACTTTATTCTTGCCTGTTCAATATGAATACTTAGTACCAGGCACCTATCCTTCTAGAAGCTTTTATGGCCTCCACATTAAAAAAACCATTAAAACATTATGTTTTCAGTCATTGCTTAGGGTTTTTTAATACATAAGGAAGTAATATGGATGGTTCTTCACAAACAAAAGATTTTATAGCTGTTATAAATTAAAAATACACAGTTCTTTTATACAAGGTAAGATATTGGCCCATCTAACCCAGTCTTGTCTCTAATTGGCAGTAATTCCCTGGGATCTCAGAAAGAATCTTCCACCACCTGATCTTTTTAAGGGAGGATGCCAGGCACTCATAGACCTTCTTCTGCACACCATGTGTGTGCTCAGTGACCATTAAACTCAGGTTTATCCTTCATAAAGCAGTTCCTTGCAGAGAGAAGATGGTGAAAAGGGAATCCTGCTGTTAAAATCTTACTTGTATCTTTGCCTAAACTGAAGAAATCATCATTTTAAAGGAAAAGAAAAAAAGTGTTCACCACATAAACAATCAAGTATGAAATGATTCTGACAGTACAGAGTGTGGAGAATTCAAATACAGTAAAGAAAATGTCACATGGTTCCTGATTACTGACTGTGCTGGGCTGCAGAGTAGATAAAGAATCAAGTGCAAAATTGTAAAGGCACAAAGACCACAGTTGTGTAGTCTCTCAATACCCACCAGTCAAACCTTTGTATCACTAAGATAATAGCAAAACAAACCTCATAGGCCTTTTCTGGAGTTCCCTTTGGTGTCTCATCCTCATGTTTGGGAGAGGAAGAGGCAGGTGAGGAAGGCAGTCTCCTATCCCGGTCCCTGTGAACGAGTTTGCTGTTGGGTTCCTTCAGAGTCCTCTTCAACTCATTGATGCTGGCCTGGTGCTTTAGCAAAACATCTTCCGGTTTGTCTAAAAACTTTTGAAGGGAGAGGGGAAGGTAACTACTGAGGAGAGGGTTAGTGGAGGAAACATGAGTGGGACAAACGACCAATGTTTTGTAAAGTGGAAGCTTCACTGAATTTAGAATCTTGGAAACTATTATCTTTTGGAAGCAGAATCTCTCATTTTTAATTTAATTGAGCTACAGATTTGGCTGACCAATAGTGCTGAAAGCCAAGTCCTGCAAGACAAGGGATTCAAGTGTTATTCTTTAAGGAAAGTAGAGCTTGGAGCCAGGAGCAATTCCCAGATGTTCATTATCATCATCATGTTAGCTGGGGCATTCTGGAGTTATAGGGAAAAAAAACACAACAACTCCAAGCTCTTAAAAAAAACCTAACCAGGATAAAAAAAAGAATGCCTTTGAGAGTCATAAAGGCAAACTGTATTTGTTTTTGAATAAATGGGTATAGGATCTAAGCTTTTAATGGTTCATTTTATTGGAAGACTAGTAATTATAGAGCCAGCAGCTCAAGGAATGAAGGGAAAAGCCACATCTGTCCCCATCCTGTGTTCACGGTCTCTACATTTATTTCCACTAGGTGTCCTCAGGAGATCAAGTCTGTGACCAAAGCAGAATCAAAATTAAGATGTGAAGCAGGAACCAGAAACAGAGTATTCCAAATAGTAGTAAAAGAAGCAGAACATGTTTGGACTTATTGATTAAGGTAGCAGGTATGGCTCTCAATAAAGCATTTAGGCAAAATCTTTTTTTGGGGGGGGGTATGTGGTCAACTGAAGCTCCACTCTGTTGGACTGTGCAAACTGATTCAAAGAAAAGAAGATCTTAAAACCAGTAAACCCAATTCACATATGAATTTCAGTTCAAATGCTCCCATCCCCCAGCTGCTAATCTTTTGTTCTGTACTGGATGAACGTGTCCTCTTCATTTTAACGCTCTGTCCAGGTGACATTAAAAGTAATAAGCCATTTCTATTGCCTCATCCTAGAGCAGCATTTCCCAAACATGTGATAACTAAAATAAAACTTCTTTAGAATTTAAACTGGAAGCATCCCAAAGGTTTTCTTTTAGAATGGGTCAGGCTAAGTATGACTTGCTTCTAAACAGTGCACTCCTTCTGTCTCTGTTTGAGTCACTGTTCTGACTGTGACTCCCAAGTGGAGGGAAGTAAATCCAGAACAGCAATTCATGTAGAAAGAGCAATTTATGGAACAGGGACTCCTTTTGAATGATGGGTAATTCTACTGCCTCTGCATAGAAAAAGGATGAATAATCCAAGAGCATCCAAAGCAAAAATAAAGCAAAATTATTTGCCTACAGTTGACTAGAAGAAGACAAGGGCAGAGCAGTGAATCATGCAAAGATACAAAAGACAGCCTCCTGCTTTGATGGGTGCTGAAAACAGCTTTTTACAGTGTGATCCAATACTTAGAAACAAGTTCCAATGTTTTTAGTGGGACTTACTCCAAAATAATTGGATACAGGATTGCAGCCCTCATGTAGCTCCTATAGAAGGTTAGCAGTTTCCTTGCAGAATGCAACAAAACACATTTAGGGAAACGTGACCCTAGGGAGGTAATAATAATAATAATAATAGGCATCTCTGAAGCAGTTTGCTCCTTGCCCCATTCATGTACTGGTGAGGTTGTAAATAAGGACCATAAAGGGATGCATTACAAAACATGCAGAAGGAACAGATGATGAGAGAACAACATGGAGGGAATAACAACCGGCACTGAAGATCAATGGCTTTGAGAATATGTATGTGTGTGGCATGTGTGTGTCTTCATGACAGTGACAGAAAGACTGAGAAAGAAGCCTGTGAAAATGGCCAGGCATTAATGAGTGGCTGACAGAGAAAAAATAATTTAGCATGGCCAACTTAGCATGCAGCTAAAGCATTTCTTTCTGCCTATGGTTTATTTTTTCTGGCCTTGATTCTACAGCCTACTAAAACCTACTAAAATAAACAAAAGTTCTTCAATGTGATTATGTGATTCAGGTGAATTTAAATAATTACTCCGCAGTTCCATCTTGCCAAAAAAAAATAACAAAATTTTTAAAAGCTGTACAATAGTTCTTCCTGAAAGGATTCATTAGCAGATAATAAGTTTTATGAAGAACCATCAAAACTTCTTGTTCATAACTGTGTACAAGATATTCTAATGGGACTGGAAAACAAATATATTCTACTGTATTTGTTTTTGTGTCACATCAAGCCTATCATTCAAGCAAACCTGTAATGAACTTTGTATCTTTGCTTTCTGCTGGTTGGCAGCTGAGTCAGTAGATAGCTGGGAAATCTAATTTGATTTTTGGCCAAAATTGGACCAATGTACGAACAATGATTCAGAGGTTCTGATCTGCAATTTAAGTATATAGCTTCTTGTCATACTTATTTCTGAATCCTCAGTAAGTATCTCCTACTTGAAGTCATCAGGGCCGGAAAATGAAAGAAACAGAGACAATGGGATGCCAGGAAAACACAAGAGAGTCAGTTGGGTGAGACGTAGGTATGATTTCCAAGGAAGCAAGTAGCTGAAGTGACCTGCTTGCTAGGTAGATATATGAAGGGAGAATGACTTACTTAGTGGGATAAAAGATGCTGCTTGTGCTTTGAAGAACTTGCCCTGCAGTTTAGGATCAAATTTGTCTGAAAAATGTTCTGTAATCCCAAACTGAGTTGCATCTTATATTCCACTAAATAGGGTTACATACAATGTTGTTTGCATTTTTAAAGAGGAAGATGAAAACTAAGATGAACTGATGTGGAATTAAGACATTCCAGAGAGATTATACCTCCTGCTTGTGCCTTGGAGTGGTTTCTTGGTCCGGCTGGTAGCAAAAAGAGGTGGAAGGAAGGGAAAATAACTGGCAAGATCAGTCAGGGGAACTCACATAATATACATTAAACAGTTTTAAGTTAGGAACCAAGAAAAAGATTATCTGCAACTAGGAATGAGAAAAATTTCTCAATCTCATTTAAAGTTGGAAAACAAACTAATGAAATTAAGATTCCTGTTAAAATTATCCATTTTCTATTTCCCAAAAGTTATCACTTGCCTTGGAAACAAGCACATTTGTGAAGTCTGCAGTTTGTTTCAGAGAAATAAAGTATGAATAATTTTTAAAAAACAAAACATAAATGCAAAGGCTAATTCTATAGCTGAAAAATATGCACAAACAGGTTTCAGTCATTGTGAAAAGCATATACAGAAATATACACACTGGGAAAAATGCATTCAGAAATAAATACATCACAAAAAGATGCATACAAAAATATACAGTATATACATTTCCAGGGGTGGGGGAAGATCAATTCTTGGAAACTGAGATAAACAAAAGATTGCATAAGAAGAAAGGTAATTGGTGATTGAAATTAGCAAAATGGAGAACAAAAGTTCTTCACGCACCTAGTCTCATTCTTGTTGTGTTTCTCAGAAACTCATTGGAATCCTGATTCTACATGATGTTGCAAAGACTTTCCCCATTCATTTATAAAAAATTCTTGCATAATTTTGTATACTTTTTTTTAAAATAGTACACATTTCTAAAGCAATTTTCTAATGTATGCATTTTGTATGCATTTTTCTACTGACTGAACTAAGTGTGTGTGTCTACATGCCTTTTTAAATGTATACCTGATTTTCTGTGTGCTTCCCTCTCTAAAACATACTGTAAACCTTGAAATGGCATAGATCTCTAAAGCAAGATGTGTTCTTCTTTGCTGCCAGTCTCAAGAGATGAGAAATGGTTACAAATGAGAAACCAATGAATTTATCCTCCATCCCTAGGTGTGATACCACATGCGGTCAAGAGAAAGTTTCCAGTGGTGAAAAGAGCTCCCTGTGGTTTAGGTGTCTTCCCATTAGTGAGGAAATCAGTTGCATTCTGTTTCAATAATCCACTGATGGTGGTAAATTTGGAAATGAGATGGAGAATGTAACGTGATTTGGGAAGTTCCATTTTTGGAACAGAATGCTGGAATATCATTCATTTATTCATTTGATTTGGTGTTATATATAATGAATCAAGAAGCCAGCATGGTACAACGGCTCGAATGTTGCTTTAGGATACTGAGAGACCACAGTTCAAATCCCTGCTCAGGCATGGAAACCCACTGGGCAACCTTGGGCAAATGACTCCCTCTTAGCCTCAGGGGATGGCAAAAGCAAACTCTCTCTGAACATATCTTACCAAGAAAACCCTGTGATAGGGTCACTTTAGGGTGATCATAAGTCAGAAATGACTTGAAGGCACACAGCAACAACGTATGAATCAAGGCCAGATCCATCAGAATTCAGCCCCTGCTTATATCATATTAGTTCCTATCACAGCCAATCTACCCTGCCAGTCCTACCCGCAACACACATACCATCCTAAGGATGCCTATCCTTACCAAGGGGGACCTGGTGGCAGGGTGGGTTCACTAGAGATAGAGGCCTAGAAGCATTCATCCAGTTTGGAGGGCCCTTAGACATGCTGATGTTCCTGTGGGATACTGGCAAGTTTTGAAGTCAAAAGTAGTTCCAAAAAAGATGGGACAAATGTCCAGATCAGAATTTGTAAAAAGTTATTTTTTTGTGCGGAGTACAGCTCCCACAGCTCCCCAGTCAGCATGGGCAGTGTCCATTCTGGTTGATGAATTCTGACAGCTATAGGCCAAAAAAATAGTGTCTCCAAGCTATGGCCCAGATGTAAGGACAGAGGCTTAATATTAGTGCAACAATACATCAGAGGAACTCTGCTCTACATCAAGAGCAAAGCTGCCTTTCTGAATAGATTTTCCTCTTATACGGGTTTATTTTGTCACAGCTGGTCTATCTGATATCAAGAACAGCCTCTAAGGCTGGCAGTATAGCTGCCCCTGTACAGCACATTTGTTTCCACTTCTGTGTGCTAGGGGAAAACCAGCAAAAGTGATTTTAACTTTATTATGCTTTTAGCTTATCTTATTTTTTGCCTTTGTAAACCACTTTGGCTCCCATGCCAGAATAAAGATGGTTAAATGGCCAGAAATGGAACCTCACCTATTGTTAATGGATAAACTATCTCATAATTCTGTCATAGTCACACAGGTGGAACATATTCTATGTCATACAGTGGCAAAAACACTCTTCCTGTAACAAAAAGATATCATGACATGCACCCCAAAAGGGTGGTGTGCCCATGACGACAACTCTGACTGAGGGTGTGGACTGGCTCATTGCACAAAGCTGACAGAAGTCTATAGAGGCAACAGTTACCCTTCTTTGAATGCCAAGGACAGTCCTGCTTATCCTTGGCTAAACAGTATATCTACATTTCCATGATCACTGATGATGGGAGCAATTTATTATCTTAAGTCTGGGAAGCACTGGGTGATAGTGGTGGAAGCTAGTGATGATATAACCATTGCTTTCTGCAATATTTATTATACACTTCTTGTAAGAAAGCTATGATTTGGGGTACCACATTCAGATACAGCCAAAGTCTCCCTTCAAGAGGAGATTTCCAAGGCATGTGATACAGATGATGTACCTTTAGCTCCTTGATTTTTGTTGGGGTGGTCACTTCTTCATCTTCTGTCTCTGACCGTGTCCTTCCACCATATTTGCTGTCTTCATCTTTCTTGTCTGACTCTACCCCTCCATCATGATTTTCACTGACTGAAGCTGGGCGAGAGAATTCTGCAAATGACAGATATAAGCAGGGAAGCCCTATTTTTAACATTTCATCCAGGTAAAAGCAAGGTCCCTTTGTTGCCTTGAGGTTACTGTATATACTTCTCTGACTAGATCCAGTGTGGTCTCAAGAAATCAGAATCTTCTCTGTCCCACGGGAAAAGCTCAGAACATCCTCATGGGTGAACACTGACATAAAATCAACTCTGAGATCCATACTTTATTTTGATCTTTGTTTCCAATTCCTTAAACCAAGGTTTGGAAAATGTCAGTCCTCTGTACATGAATGGGCTACTCCTCCCACCATCCTTTACTACTGGCCAGGCAGGCTAGGCCTAAATGGGAATTAAAGATTAACAACATTATGGAGGACCACAGATTCCACAACATTGTCTTAAATTCTTTGGGTCTAAATCCTTGGCAAATCTAGAATAGAATACTCGGGTATATTGGGCCTGATTATGTCCTGTTTAGAACGATGTTTCACGACTGACTTACATACACTTTCACCAATGATATGAAAACTTGCTCCACCAGGAAGTAAGTAAGTAAGTAAATAAATAGGAGTCAGTCAATTCAGGGTGCTATCTTCCCCCCATATTTCATATAATATGTGATGTCTGAAGAGCACTTGTATCTCCACTCAGCTAACCAGTGTTACAGAATGATTTGTTATAATAGTGATTCTATGTATTTATGACAGATAAATCCTTTTGCTTAAAAATAAAATTGTAACTGATTGATCCATGATGAAAACACAAAATGTATAAAATATACTCGTACATTATGCAACTTTTCCTTTTGCATTCAAATCCTGAATACATTCAAGATCAGGCCTGAGAGTGCTGAGAATGTTTTTGCCATTCTGCCATCAAAATCTTAACTGGAGCTCCTGCATCCAACTTCTGTTTGGCTTCTCAGTTTACACATGTGTAAGTGACATGCAGGGATATGGTGACTGAAGAGCATTCAGTTAGTCTAGGTTCTCTCTTGCTCCCCAATCTCTTTGCTACAGTCACCTACTCACCAATTTTTGGGGAATATTCTTGTCCTCTGCTACCCATTTGTCTCCAAAAGCAAGAATGCAGTCTGTTTTAGGGAACACAGTTTGTTAACTAAGGACAAAGAGAAACCTCTCTGTCACTCACAGAAAATGAACCTCTCTTGTCCAAGAGCTGCATTCACACTTTGCTGAAGCTGAGGTTCATTAAAAGTGCTAATAGAATTATATTAAATATAAGACTGGGGAAGAGAAAAATGAACTCATTCTGGAGATTCTTTATCTGCACTATACTTGGACTCAGCATTCACCAAGCACTAAAGAACAGTGCCTATGAGTAATGTCATGGGGGACTTTATCTAATAGTTGCTTTATACCAGCCCTCTCAAGTGATGTATTTAATTCTTGCAAAGAGATAGGTATCCCACTAGTGTATCTGTTCTTTAATCAATAGTCAAACAACAAGCATCCTACAGAAGCACTAATGGAACCTGGGAAGTAACTATTGAAGTCAGTTATCTGTAAAAACATATGCCACCATAGCAAGGCAGGTGCGAGTCAGGCAAGATCACAGCTATTTGCATCAAAAACAAAACTCTAGCACCACTGCTATGTTTTCTACTACATGTAACATTATTATATATACATTTGCATAATTTGCTCTGGTTCAAGAAAGAAAATGTATATCTACACATTGGCATAGTCTGCTCTACTTTCAAGATGTTTGAAAGAGAATTCTCCTTAAAATTAGTAGTCCCTGTATAAATACCAAAATCTGTTTGTCATTGTTTGGGAGTTGCTGGTGCAAACTGTCTCCTGACTTGAAGCTAAAATCCTTGATAGCCCTTTATGCTGTATAGTCTCACCTTGGGCTGCCTGGCACACCATGCAAAGGATTCCTAGAGTCAACTGAAGGACCTCTCACCAACTTTGAAGAAAAACTGTTCCAGTATTATATTCTTGCTGTGTTAACCCTCAACCACCCAACACCTCTGTACACAACCCCACCATTTCAACAAAAGCCTCCCCGTGCCCACAAGTGAACCAATCTCCCACCCCCTCCCCAATTTGGGGCATACCTCCATCGAGGCTGCGAGACATGGTGTACCGTTTGCTGGAGGAGCGCTCGAAGTATGGGGCAGGACGATCAATCAGGGCACTGGCCTGCCGAGTTTGAGCCTGTGTTCGCCCACTATAGCGGAACTTGGAGCCCATGACAAGGAAGCCCTTTGGAGGAGGCTCTGGAGACACTAGCCTGCAGGGGAAAGAAAGAATGTGTTCCAGATCATGGTGTCAACCAGTAGAACTGATATAAAAGGAGGGCAGGTGGAATTATTGATAAAGGTAAAACTCAGTCAATGGTTCATTCCTATGCAACAGTTTGTATTCAACCTCAGAACTCTGTGATCTCCGCAGCCTGCCATATCACCACATTAAAATCTAATGCTAAATACTTGCGTATCTTTCAATTTTTTCTTGGACAAATGCCATCAGATGACATACTGTTATATGCAATTTTTTGTTCCATGTGTACCCCATTAAAAAATCAAAATTAAAAAATTAAAACTCAAGAGTCTTATCTAGTTGAAGAGGTTCCCATCCATCACTCATAAAAATTCATAAGTGCCGCAGTGATTTTCTACAGGTTATTTTGTGGCAACGCACACTTTCAACTAGAGCTCCAATGAGTCATTCTCAGGAAATTTACTTATCCTAGGATGAAATTGATTTGAACATTTCTTGACCAGGCTCTACTGAAAATTTGATATATTTCTGTTCCATTCAGCCCTGCTATAGGTCTTAGAGCCCTTCTGCTTGTTAAACAGAGTGAAGTAATGGAATTCTGAATGATGTCCATAATGCAGGAGTCTGACATTTTTAAACATTTTAAACATTCACTCATGGAACTAGCTTCCTACTAACAATAATCCAACATGCTGGAGAAGAGGCATCAGTGCAAGTTATGAAACCCTACCACTCACAGTCTGAACTAATCCTGTCTAGAATGTTGTCCCTTTAGCTATCTACCTTTTCCTGTGTAACACATAGCATCACTTTCATATCTGAAGACAATTTTGCTATTGTTCTGCTATTGGACTCCTTTTCTAAGTTCTAAAGCGCAGCGAAAGAGGAGGAAGCGAACAAAATTCTGTTTCTTGCAAATCATTGGTTCGTGAATACTATGATCAATTTTCTGTGCTTGCCTAGGCATGAGATGGAATATGTATCCTTGAGGATGGTATGTAAGAAGCACCATAACAGAGGCCCCACTGCCACAAAATATGGAAACACAAGGCATAGTTAGTCCTTTTAATAAGGAGGGATCAAATATTCAATGGGTGTCAGGAAACTTTGATAAGGGAATCCTAGATTGGTTCAACACTTATCTTGAATGAAAAATGTGTGTTTCTATATTCTGTTTGCATAGAAAATGATATTTTCAGCCTGGAAAGCAAGTTTACCGCACAGAAAACAGCATTTTCTGCAGAGAAAAATTATTTTTGTACAGAAAATGCCATTTCAGAAAACAGCATTTTCTGTTTCTGTTACAAAAATAAAATTTTTGCTCAAGACATTTATTTTCTGAGCAGAAATTCCGTGTTCTATGCAGAAAATTATGCTTTCTGTGCAAAAACCCTATTCATGCATGTTTTCTTTTGGGCACAGAATACGTCCTGAATTGCAAAGCCTTTCAGAACTATGAAATTATCAAAGACTCAGTGAAGAGAAAAATAGTAAAATTATTACTTATTGCTTGTAAAAAAACAAACAAACAAGTTTACCAAGATTTACATCCTTTCCTTTCAGCTGCGCTCAGGAAGGACATGTGGAGGCTAATGATTCTATCCACAGGTCACACAGTATATTGAGAGCACCCTACCCTTCATTAAAATAAACTTTGAAAACGAACAGTTATCTCTGCATTGTCTTTTTCTGACTAAGAGCAAGTAGGGCAGCGTCAATAAATGGGTTAGAATTCCTATCATGTTTCACCTTACTGTATCCCTTTATAGTTTTATGGATCTTTTTGCAAAAGTTAAAAATTTAAAACTTTTCCACAAGGGGAGAATATGTTCTGTTGAATCTTTTTTACTTGTTTTTTTTAATTTCTGTTAATTAGTATTGGTCTTAACATTTTTTTTCCCTCTGATAAGCTGTTATACTTAAAATAATTTCTAAAGCTAAGGGTTTCTTGGGGCTACTGTTACAGTTAAAAGGTTGGGAAACAGATTTATATAGTAAGTAACTTGATCTCTTTCTTCACTGGGTACCAAGGGGATCCTTGATTACAGATCTTGAATTTTGATACAGAAGCTTAGACAATTGGTACAATTCAGTATGAAAGAACAAAGCAGTAGCCAAGGTTTTGGTCCAATAATTAATCAGTGTAGCCCTAGCTTCATTTGAGGTGAAATGTTTTGGTCTGAATTGTAAGAAGCAACTAGTCAGGATACAGAGCACTTTGGGAGAATTACAGAAGCAAGGTTTTTGTTTTGCTTTGTGTTTGGTTTTAATGCATCTTTGCTGGGTGTTGGTAATCACTTTTTGCTTTGCTTTTATGCTTTTACATGCTCTGTGTGTATATGCCTTCAGGCGACCTGTAACCCTGAATTTCATTGGCTTTTCTTAGGAACACTCAGAGGGATTGTGCCAGTTTCTTCCTCTGAAACAGCCTACAGCACCCGGTATTCGTTGGCAGTCTCCTATCCAAGTACTAACCAAGGCTCACCTAACTTAGCTTCCAAGATCAGACATGGATATTCAGGAGTGCTGCTTTCTCTTTCCTCCACCTCTTCTTCCTTCCTGTCTATTTCTTTTCCCTACAGCTTTCTTTTATGAAGCTCCGACTATGCTTCTCTTCTTAGAGGAAAAACTACTTCTCTTTTAAACTTCCTTCTTCATCTTTGCTGCTAAAACTTTCAATAAACCTTTATTATTTTATTTCCTTGATTTCCCTCAATCTTTGTGGATTGTTTTTGAACAATTTTTGAACTTTTGCCTGGAGAATCTTTTAAAATTCTTTTTTAAAAAAAGATTGTAGGGAGCTTTTTATCAAAAGCTTCTACAAATCTTGAACTCTTCACTGAAGTGACAGAAGTATATTTCTTCTGCAGCTGGGAATTTAGAAACCTTTGATTAGTTGCACTGCCAAAGATGTTAGACCAAGTTAGAATTTAATATTAATACACTTTCTCCTATATTCTGTTTATATTGTCTTAAAATAATTTATAACACTAATAATATATTTAAATTTAAATTTATTTATATTTACATTATTATTACTACTACTACTAGTGCTGCTGCTACTACTCTGGGCATTTTATTAATGTATTTCCATGGCCTTTGTGCTTAAAGTTGTTGGGCTGGATGAATCCTTCCATTCATCCACTCATCCAATCACGCCTTATCAATTTTTTCCAGTGTAGTAAATATATACCAGTGTAGTTACTATGGATCCCACAGCTGTATAACTGTTTGTGCAGTGGACATCAAGGTCTTGATCTCACTCAGCAGCCAACTAGCTTCCCACCCTCCAAGTGAGAGAAGGCAAGTGTGTGTACTTGTGGAGCAACTGACTGTACTAGGGATTTTACTTGTGCAACTCCAAAGAAAGCACAACTATTTGTGAAACAATTTTTATGCTACCATTGTGCCCCATCAAGATTCTGGCTATAGTCTTTGTTGTTATGATAGTGACATTTAACTGCTAGCTGTTATGCTTTAATCAGTATTAGTATTATTTTTAATGCAATGTTTATACGATGTCTACTTTTTTATGAATATCGGCATCTTTTCATCATTTTGCATGGTGTTGCATGGTTTTCATCATTTTGCATGGTGTTTCAATAAAATTTAAACTGATTTTATATTTAGTGTGGCTGTGGTTTAATGGTCATATTCCATATGCTTACTGAAGTAAATTCAAATAGAATGAAGAACCTGTCATTCAGCAGCAACTGTAACTCAGCATCAGCTTCCTGGACCTCTGCTACTCATTCAAAACCACCTCATCTCATTCATCTCCTGTGCCTTCCACTCCATGGAAACTGCCTGCAACATCTGCAGTCATATGCATAATTCTACAAAACAGAGTAATTCTGATTTTCAGCTTCTTTGAGCATTTGAAGTACAAAAGGAGGCAACTCTGGGTAAATCTACCACTTTGTAATAGGTTCATCTCTGATCTGCATGCCAATATGTTTACAGAGGAAACCACACTGAGAAAACTACACTGAAATAAATCACAAATCTCTCTTGAGTTTGTATATCTCTATGTGTATCTGGCAAATATAGACATTGTACTTTTGAATACTCACTGGCATCTACCTATAAAAACTGTCTGTGGCACAAGACCAAACATTTATGTCTTTGTAAGTTGTTTCCTTTACTAACTGAATTTGAAACTTACTCTACCTGCATGGAATATTTCATTTCATCTTTTGAACAACCCTGGGAGATTAGTTAGACTGGGGGATGGCTGCCTTTCTCTTGGCTGAACAGGGGCTGAATTTCCAACCAAAGTCCAGCACATGTCCAGCACCCTGGGTGTTGGACACGTGGGTTTCCTCAGAGGTACTTGCACCCATGGCATATACTGTCCTCCCCCACATTCACGGGTTTCACTTTTGCAAATTTGATTATTTGTAAGCTGCCCACTTGCCTACCCCCATTCTCCCCCTCCCATTTCCTGGCCTTTTGATCAGGCACAGGGAGGGGGGAAGATCTTCCCTCCCCTGCACTCCCTCACCCATCGCCCATGCAATCACGCTGGCAGCAGCCGGCAGGAGGGTGAAGAGAGAAAGATCTTCCTTCTGCTGCACTTCCTGCCCATCGCCCGTGCGATGCCGGCAGTAGGATGATGCAGGGAGGAAGATCTTTGCTCCCTTGCACTTCCCTGCCTGTCACCCACGCAGGCACATGAAAAAAAAGGAAGGGAACGCAAGCAGCACGCAGGAGAGCACATGGGGGAAAACCTTCCTTCTTCTTCACTCTCCTTCTTGTCACTCACATGGAAGAACAAAAACAAGGCAGGGCACAGAGGGCAACAAGCAAGAGACTGGAGGAGAGAAAGTCCCCCCCCACACTCTTCTGCCTTTCCTCCTGGTGGCAGCAGCCAAAAGAATGAGGGAAGAGGGAGTGCTCATGGGGGGGGTTTTCACAATTTTTTGACATTCGAGGGGATGCTGTGCACTTAACCCTCGCAAATGTGGAGGGCCTATTGTAGTTCCCCATTATATCCTTTTTGGCCAACTGAAATGCCATAGCTCTACTGTTCAGGGGAATCAGAGGATCAGGAGTATGTTGGAACTATGTGAGTTTTTTCTAATCTCAACTAAAATCTTAAAAGAGTAATGCCCACCTACAATGCTGAAAATGTTCTTAACCATTTAATTAACCTAATGCTATCTGAAGAAAGTTTGCCCATGACAGACAAGAGCTACTTCTCCCACACATTCCTCAGACATTTTTTGAGGTATTAATAACTGGTGGTGGTGGGGAGGAGAGTCATAACTAAATAGGAGTGAGATGATGACCAGGGATACACAAAGGCCAGTATAGCATGTTGGTGTAATAAACAGACAACTGCTGACACAGCTGTTTGGAACAGATGCATTTACATCGCTACAAGTATATCCGCTCTTAGTAGGCTATGTTATTACGACAACATCTGTTTCCAAACATCTGTAATTCCATCAATATAAATATAGGGTTGGTATAAAGCTCATGAGGATTTGTGGAAAGATTAGGTTTTAAGAATTTTATAACCACCCTGTACAGAGACTACAGTAGGCCTAAATAAATACTGAATGCAAACTCCTGTTGTTTTTACACGAGGTCCCTGACATGCATGAACTGAAACCAAGCATAAAATAGTGGCACAGTCAAACTGGCTGAGCCAGTTACCTGCGACTCCCTATGTGCAATGACCTGCACGTGCGGATCAGGCATTCTAACACAAAACTCAAAAACTAACCTGCAAATTGACATAAAGATCTGATCCAAGGAAACCAGTTAATATATAAATAAGTAATGAGCGAAAGGTCAGCCATAGCCTCTCCCAGAAAAAAAATCATTTTAACTTTTTTTTAAAATCAACAAGTTATGCCAGTTGTGTTGACAGATAATGTCCCAATTTCAGATTAGGACCCCTGTGATTCAGAAATGTGCATTTTGTCCCCACCTCCACAAACTTTCTGCATTTCACCAATCTAATTTAGAAGGGGACAAACTACTGTTAAACAATTGAAAGCTTCTCCTATCTTAGTGCATCACACAGAGATCTATCACTAGATCTTAATCTATATTGTACCATACCTGTTCTAGCAGATGTGTTACCTTTGATCCAGGCAATCATGCCATTGATTCTCACTCCCTCATTCATTCTCTTTTAAGTTTTGACCAACCATCTTTCTGAATCTAGATGACCCTTTTCTCTGATTCTTTTCACACTCTTGCATCATTATACAGATTGGAATATCGGCTCTTTCCAGCTACAGACAGAGGCCTTCACTTGCAAATTTGTTAGATCCAAATGTAGGCTGAATTCTGACACAGTGTACTTTCTCACTGGTTTGCTGTGAGCTACAAGTGTACACAGAAGGACATGCCTCCGCCACATCTATATTCTGTATAAAGTAGGCCCTCCAACATTTGCGAGAGATAGGTGCACAGAATCCCCACGAAAGTAAAAAAAAAAAAAGCGAATAACTCTCCCCCATCCATCCCTGCGCCATCATGCCCTCAGCCCTGGGAACGCAGAGGGAGGAGGATGAGATCGCCCTCCCTCCTTCACTCTGCCACTGGCAGGCAGGGAGCAAAGTGGGGAGACGCAGATCATCATCCCCACTTCCCTCTGCAATCCTGGCATGATCACACCAGCAGAAGCAGGGAAAAGAGTGGGGAAAGTGAGATCGCCCTCCCCACTTCCCTCTGCAACCTGCCCTAGGCACGATCAGGCCAGCAGCAGCAGGGAGGGCAAATCTGCCCTCCTCATTTTGCTCTCCCACCCACCCAGGCATGATAGAGCCAGCAGCCACTGGGAGAACTGGGTGGAGGAGATGCCCCCCCACTTCACTCTCCCACTGGCAGGATAGCTGGGAATGGGAGGGGAGAATAGGGGGAGGCATACCACACTGTGAATAATCAAAACCATGAGTGCCAAACCCACGAATGTGGAGGGAGAACTGTATAGTCAATCACACATGACTGGGAGCAGGGAATAATCTGTTAGTTTTATTTCAATTTGCATGTCTCAGAATCCAACCAGGACTCTTGACCCATTCAAGTTCCATACTGCTTTATGACACTTTTTCCTCCTTCCTGTATAGAAATTCTGCATGTTTTGGTACACATGTTTCCCATTTTCTGGTATACACAATTTTGTACAGATTTACCCATTGAGAAATGTGTTCATGTGCCTCTTAAAAATAATTTGAAAAACAAAAAAGCATTTAGAGAATTTGATGACTGTAGTTTTTTTCCCAATTATGAAAAACTTAAAGACATTAAATTTCATTTCATTAAATAACTCACAGATCATGAACTGTTTAAATTCACTAAAAACCCAATTAATGAAAATTTCTATTTATCCTCAACTGTGAGAGGTACTATATGGAAAAGCAAGATTTCCCTGCGCTGTGTGGGGGGGTTAGCCAAGTCTGAAACTCACAGCCAGTCATGCTTGATTTTTATTGTCATCTAAACAAAGCTTCTAAATGCATCCATAGATGTTGTGCCAGATGCTCTTCACTTAAATGGCACAGAAAACCTATAGGGTGATAGATGTGGGAATACATCTTGATGTATAAAACACTGGCCTGCCACAACAGGAAATGACAGAAGTAGAAAACTTGAAATTATGAGGCCAGAAATACAAAAAAAAATGATGTCTCAAAGCCTTTGCTCCTTTAAGAGTGCTCAGACACATTTATGTTTGTTGTTATTTTATTTCACTTATATCCTCCCTAGCAAATATCCATCAAGGATGGAGCAAAGATGTGTAGGCAGACAACAGTCTCCGAAACAGTGTCTAATGCAGCCCCCCTCATCGTTAGCTATACTGTATGTTCAAATGAATTCCAGTTCAGCTCACCAGTCAGGTAGGCTTGTGTACATTGACTTTTGCTAGTCATAGGGAGGGGCATTCCTATTTACTGAAAGTCCTATGTGACCTGGTACAGCTCATATATTTCCAGCTCATCTTCATAGCCACAGACCAAAAAATTGGAGGTTTCTCTCATTTAAAAATGATTATTAAGACATTGATTAGCACACCAGATACCACATTCTCCTCCTGCACCAACTGATAGGGTAACATATAGAACTTTGCCATAACATGTAGTTTATGAGAAGTCACTTACAAGTTGCAGCCTCCAAGTATACTTACAGACCTTTTGGCTTCTTTGATACTTCAGGGACAAGGACAAAATAGACATATGTAGACCTAGAAGTGTCTCAAAAACCTCACATTAATGACCGAGTAGCTCCACCACCCTCTCCTCCTTCATAAGAGAGCCAGTATTGTATATATAATCAGGTATGAACTCGTGCAATGGAGAGAGCATCTGTATGTTTTCCAGTTGGTGGCTTTATGCATCAATACGGATAGTGGACCATGCTACCACTATCATAAACATGTGATAAAAACTTCAAGGAAACTCTTGTAAAGAATTCTGGTAAAGAATTGCCCAGTCTAAATACAAGGTAAAGGCTGAAGTGTACTTTACAGCTGACTACTGATACACACAGTTAACAGTTCAAATAGCAGTTTAATATCCGAGGATGGAACAAAAGGAATATCATAGGTCAGTTTCCATAAGCACAGCATGAAACAGACTACCAGTTGTTAATATATGACATGTTAATACATCACACATATCTCTTCTTCGTACCCACAGAAGAGTTCTGCACTCCTATTACCTGTTAAATCAAGGGTGGGCAACCCTTTTTTTTCTGTCAAACCAAATCATATGTTAAAGGCATCATGCCAATGGTGGACAGAGTAGGCAGAGCTAACCCTTTGGTATCTCTTATTATTCTTCTCTCCTTCTGTCTCTCCTTACCACCTTCCTTACCATCCAGTGGGCAACCAAGAAAGGGACAGATCACTATTGACAGAGGTGTCTGTTTTCAGAGGGCTTTTGAAATTAAACTAAAGGTTGCCTGAAAACAGTCTGAGGAATTCTTGTGGCCTAGTCCTTCAGGTGTCTCATCCTTCCATTAAATGCACAGATCAGCAGCTACATGTGATGAATTGATTTTTATAATGATTAATAATATGATACAAATGAACAGAATCTCATCCGACAGTGAAAATTCATAGCTTCTTTCTTTCTGCTTCATAATTGGGGCCAGTGTACAAAAATCACAAGGGCTTTGGCCAGGGATGTAGAATCTGTGGTCCTTGGACTGCATACAGCCCCCAAACGAACTGGTCTATGGGACAGGACACCGTTTCTTGGTTTCTAAAATTGCTTGTAGATGGAAGATCTGAATGCATATCACTGCCACTTCCAGGACTACTGTTTCCCCATTATTAGGAGTGGAAATTATGTCTGTGTATGCATATTCATATGCTGTCACCCCCAGCTAAGACCAGACACAGTCCTAGGAAACAAAAAAGCTGTGTAACTGTGCCCTTCATGGAATCATATTTTATCTATCATTGCCTTGGAGAATTAAATCAGACTTACTCCTGCATTAGCACTTCAAAACAGTGGGAGTCTCTCAGAACACACAAAGGCCAAAATCCTTTACAATTCTGCTAGAGCAGAAACCTTCATTGGCATAACTCTGCTGCTGCCTAACTAGCTCTGCAGAGGAGATGGCCACACAGAGTATGCCTCTACCTAGCTGCTTAATCAATACCTGGTTCCTATGGCTCCTAAAGCCATGGCATTATGGGATAGTTGGCTTGGCAAATGTTCTATACAAGAAATTTTCCAAGCTACCACCACCATGGTACTCAGGACCCCTAAAAAATAAGGACTAAAGAAATATCTGGAGGGAGGCATGTGGCATGGCTACATGGCCAGGGTAGTCTTTTACTGTTCAGCATCACCACCATTCCAGAGATCTTCTCACAGATGCCCTGAAATTATTTTTTACGTTTCAGTCTAGGGCCTCTTGCACAAGCAGTCTGCCTCAAAATGATGCTGATTAAAGCATCCTTTTCTCCATTTGCCTACCCCCTACAGTGGCTGAACTACAAATATGAGACATCTTCTGTGGCTGAAAATATAAGTGCTGTTCCTTCTTTGGATAATAAGGCAGCCAGAGACATTCTCAGCTGCAGAGTGGAAATGACAGTTAAAAGGAACTCCAATTAGGAGCCAGGATGGGATCATCCACTATGCCAGGATTTCTTTGGGTTGTCACCCCACAGTATGGAACACATTTGGAGAGATCCTATTCTACAGGATGCTTAGCCAAAGAATTAATCCAGCTCTGTTCAGTAGTTTAATTAGTTTTCTAAGCGAGCTAAAATATTTTTATTATATGTTGGTTTTTCATAATAATCCTGTGAAGCAGGACAGACTTAGAGATTGTGAGTTGTGCAGTGCTATTTAGTAACCTGCTAAATCTGTATATTCAAGGCCTTTCATTCTTATCTGCAGCAGCTCATTGTAAAGAACAAAACCTTCAAAATTTCCTACTGTCTCACCTGAAGAATGTGTGGTGCTCAATGCAAACCTTCCAGAGTCTCTTGGCTGAGCGATGATTGGGCAACTTGAAGCCAATTGTACTCTCAAATTGCTCATACTGAAAATGAAAGAAGCAAAAGACCAGACATTACAGCTAGGAGTTGTCAGCCCCTACCAACCTGTGCCATGGGCAGCACAACAAAGATATCAGAAAGGGAAGCTTTATTATACACTAGACCTTTTCAGTTTCAGAAATTGATAAACTAAGCTGCCAATGGCAACTGCCTTTGTCCTTCTGGGTGCCTCTGCCATGATGCCCCAGAACAAATAATTCTACTCCTCCAAGCTTTTGGTTTGCAAAACTTGTAGAAAACCAGAGGGCATGGAGAAGTCATTTACTACATCAAGCACAGCACCCTTTCCCAGAAGCTTAAATACAAGTGTTAATTCCAATTTGAATGAATAGGATTTTGATAATTCAACAATTATGTAAGTACTGTTGTTTCAGCTGGTCTAGTCTAGGGAACTAACAATTGGATTTAATCACAAGTCATATACACAAAGCCCTGAGAATTCAGGAAAGGGGTCCTTCCATCGTCCATCTTTTATTGTGAAGTCACTCTGCTTCATTCACCAAATTTAGCAAGGATCCACACATTGCCATCTTCCACATGTAGCTGTACCCAATTTTTTTCTTGCTCCTTCCATCTTTTTTTCCTATCCCCTTATCGCAGAAAGCCTGGTAAGGAAAGGAAGTTAAAATAGCCACACAATGTGAATTTTGAATACTAACACTGAAAGCTTACTTGAATCACTAAAGAGGATTCAATGAGAGGGATTTCTATGGCTTCCTTCCTTCTCCAAAGCCCAATGTAACCTAAGAGGAAAGACCATTCCATCACACATCATTTCTCTGTATAGAGAACTCAGGAGAAAGCCAGAGCCTTGCTTTATTTTGCACTAGTCCCTGTGCTTACTTCTGTTTTCTGAAACTTAATGCAAAATAAAAGATCCATCTTCTATCTGATCTCAAAGCACTCTAGGGAAGGGAGGAACCAGTGGCAACCACAAATAATGGCTGGCTATTAAACCAAGTCAAAATCTGTGGACCCATCAAACACTCATTAACCAGATGAGAAAATGGATTTTTCTAACTTTGAGGTTTTCCCCAGGAACTAATTCATGCCTCATTATTCAGTAAATTATTTACTAAAGAGTGAATTCTTTCTTTTCTTTCACTCCCCCACCACTTCCGTTAAATTCTCTCTCTGTCTTTCTCTCTCTCTCTTTGTTTGTTCTGAACAGAAAATGCTTACTTCACCAGGTCGAATTTTGATGTAAAAGTTACTCCTCTTGTAGGAAATCTTCAGGATCTTGGGCCAAGCAAAACGATTTATTCTCAGCCTGTCCCTATAAATGAGGAGGCCGTTGGCACAAACGCCCAGCATGATGTCAATGCCCTCTGAATCCTGAACAACAGCCAGGGCAGGAAATAAAAGAGAGAGTTATATTAGTGTGTTTTTTTTTTAAAAAAAAACATTACCAATACAAAGTAAGGAGGATATTCAGAGCAAATCCTCAAATCTTGCTGGTCGATGCCAAGGTATTATTTTAAACTGGTCAACAGCAAAGATACAAAACAGAAAAGGAGCAGGAGTAGGTCAAAACATTTTCTTCCTAAATTCCAAGCAGGTCACTGCCCCCCTTTCACCTCCATATGACACATTTTTCACATATTTAAATGGTCTGAATTTTTCCAGTTCTGGCCTGGAAAAAAAAGGGGGGGCACATGAAATCTCATGCTTCCTGGAAAGGGAATGATTAAAGCAGTGATATGTATGAGTGTGACTTCTTTATGTGTGGCTTGCCTTCTGTGATTCTAAATGTTGGCCAATATAGGTTGCAGGTATGTGTAAATACTTTCTACGAGTCACTGCAGCAAGCAACAGATGTTTGTCAAAGCATTTAGGACATAGTAAAAATGTCCTAGTAGTATGCTGCAAAGCAGTGCTTCACTGGTAAAGGAAAAAGACTACAGTGACTAAAGCAACATCTTTTCCGTGGAAAGGCTATAATGTGGCTGGAAGGTGTTTAGTGATGAGATTCTTTGTTCTACAAACCTCTTGCTTTTGAAAGATTAACTGTATCCCTCGCCCAAGTGTGGTTACCTCCTGTAAAGTGCAAAAATGCTAAAATGGTTTAAGCTGGAGATGTCCAAAATAACTGTCCCTGTTGCCATATGACACATGGATATGGAAGGGAAAAATTGTCAATGTAAGAAAGAAAACAAAAACAACTATAAGAGAAAAGTGAAATACCTGAAAGGATGAAATGAGTAGGAAACAAAAGAGTATCTGCTCACTTCAGTAATATTACTGAGAATCTTGTAACACTGTGCTTTATTTCCATAAAAGCTTCAGCTCTCACTTGTATGAGACACGCTGTATAGAGCTATAAATTTCAAAAGACTCAAATCCTAAATCCTAAATATCTGCAAAAGTATATATCAGCATAAGGTCACAATTTATCACAGCGAAATGACTGTTCATATTATTCTCAGAGTAACCTCAAAGAATTTTCACACAATTCATTTGATGTGTTTTGTGAACCTGTACAGAGTTTGGCTTAAAGGTGAAGTAACCTGGTAACTATTTCCGTACATACTGATCTGGCAGCACAACCACTTTAAAGAAACCTTCATTCATTATATTCCTTACCTGAGATTGTTAAAGTACACTCACAGTGTAATGCTGCATATCTTTATTTAGAATTAGAAACCAATGAGTTCAACAGGATGTATGCCTGAAGCATGCATAGGACTGCAGCCTTAGAAAATGTCAAATTTGATATGAAGTTATCATAGCTGCTGCAAAACTGCAAATTTGAGTATTTCATTATCAGACCAAAAGAAAATGGCTCAGCTTTTTTTTTTAAACATGTTTGGTTTTAGGCCTGTTTGAAATATGGCTTGTGATATCACAGCATTCTTATGCGAGAGAGGAGCACAGCAGAGGAGTACAAGCAAAGCACATAGGTTAGGCATTTTTCAAAAGAGGTGGAAAGGAAGCTTGGAGAAGACTGAAGGAGCAAAGCTGTGCTCCCAGCTGTATATTTCTAGATCTCAGGGTCAGAATACCTTGGCATGATGCAGGTCAACTCCATACATAGAAAGCTTCTTGGCATTCTCCAGGAAGTGAATTTCTGCCTCACCAGGTGTCATGCCCCTTTGGGAAACAATGACAACAATGGTAATAATGATACTGCCAAAACATATTCTAAAAGCTTTCCATCAAGGATTTTATAGAAGAGGTGGCAAACGTCACGCACTGGGATTCTATCTGTCCATTCTGGCATCCTAGTCTAACTCTATGGGCTTCCCCCAATTGCCACACCCTCTTCCCCACTACACCATTATTTGGGAGTTTTCCAACTGTTGTATAGACTTTTTTTTCTTTCTAAAAGGTTTAAATAAGGCTGAGTTACCAGTAGTAAGAGCTTTAAAATAAAATATGCTGGTATTTTGGAGTCAGCTTCTTGCCTTTGGCTTCACCCACCACCACTAGAATTTGGCACCAGTTTCTCTGAACCTTATTTGGCTCTTAGTTTAATGATATACCAAACTCCTATTTTATAACAGTGGAAGGAACTATGCTGCCCTCCGGATGTTCTTGAACTGCAGTTACCAGCAGCTATAGTTAGAATAGTCAACAGCAAGGAATTCTAGAAACTGCAGTTCAGCAACATCTGGAAGGCTGGATAATTCCCACCTCTACTTTATAGAATGATGGAACAAACTTATAAGCTGTATAAACTATTTGACACCAGACACTGTGAAGTACCAAGCTTCCTGGCTCTCACTAGTTCTAAGAGGAAAACTTACTCACCGGTAAGTCTTATGCAGCTCCATAATACGCTCTTCTAACTCCCTGGTTTGGTTTGGAGCAAAACGAAGCTCACCAACATAGTTGCCCACATGCTCCTCACAATCATAATCTCCCAGTTCAGCCTGTACAGCATAGGAGCCTAGTAGTGCATGCGTAACAAAGGAGCATGGCAGGCGCCCACTGATGATGTCTGATCTGAGCTGCAAGCATAGGTAGTATCTAGGGAGGAGAAGGTATCAAGATGTTAAAATGTCCACATGAAAAATGAACAAGACTTGCATCCATTTACTGAGGATGCCATTTTCTTGCATCCATTTACTGAGGAAAGGTTCACATTGCCTTTTTAACAAGGCAAAACAACACAGCTTATATCCATCAAGCCAAAGGCATCCCAGAGTTTGAGCACCTGGAAAACATTTATATGTGAAAGAGACAGGTAAAGCACCCAATATGCTTTGCTGAAGATGGATTGGATGTTGAATTTGAAGCTGTCATTTATATTTTCCAAAAACTAGAAGATCAAACGTTCCTGCCTTTCTGATTCCCAGCATTCCAAGGAGTTGTTCCAGGTGAACCAAAACTGTCACATCATCTGATGAGCTTCATTTGAATGTCTACCAAAGCCCTCTTCCATCTTTCCACTCCAGGATATCATGCAGCCACATTAAGTCAATTTTGATTTATTTTCTTCCCAACCCCACACAGCCAACCTACTTTTTGTAACATCTTTCCTGATGAAGGAGACCTCAAATCTTCACACATGTTTTGGGCTATAAATGGACAGTCATATCTCAATTAACAACGCTTCTAACGAAGAAGTTCCTTTTTACAAACTATTTTTACACCTGACTAGCTGCTAGGTTTTTGTTTGTTTTTGCATCATTGGCATTGAGAGGGTGGTGATGAAGGGCTGGAGAAACAGACTTTCAGTGCCAGGTTGAAGCAATGTGTCTGCAGTAAACAATGTAATAAAGCTTGACCTGGAAAAGAACACTCCAGCCAATTCTACTGTAGCCATTGTGCTTGCCAACAACAGGTAAGGTAAACAGCTGCTGCTTCCAGAATACCTTACTAATCATGTGTAAACAGCTAAAGAGAGAGGAAGCAGGGAGACTGGATGAGGTTGACTCACCAGCTAACCCTAGTATGTTTAAAAAAAAAAGCATCACTGTAGAATTTTGGCCACCAAAATGGAAATGTAAGAAAAATGGAGACTGGTGAAAGAAAAAGTCATCCCTGGATGTATTTTGGAAGAAGCTTCCAAGAGGCCTTTTGAAGGTTTAAAATGCTGTTGTTCATTTATATAAGACCTACCTGATCTGTTTGTTTCACTTCACTTGTGCAGACTGTTAGTCCTGAATAAAAAGCTTCTTGAAACATCATCTTTTGGGGGGACTGTAAGATCCAATCCCTATTCTCTCCAAATTATTTCTAAGTCTAGCACCAAATTTTCTGTGAAAGAAGGAATGCTCAGGAACACACCCGCTTTGTTAACTGATTTGTATTATATTTACATAAGACTTTTGGTTGGGCTGATGAATGTATTATACTAACACAGACATCTATAAAAAAAAGTGGTATATGTGTTGTTAAGGACAGAGCAGCCACAATATTTGTGGCCATGCCATTGGGGGATTCTAGGAACTGTACATAATATTTGAAGCCATGCCACTGGAAGATTGTAGGAGTTGTGAAAAAAGCAAAAACAAAAACCCCCAAAGAAATAACCCTGCCAAGTTTTGGTAATATGTGAAATTAATTCTCCAATGCTGCCTTGTTCAATGCTTGCTTTCAACACAGGTTAATTTTGTCTGTCAACCAAGACAAGTGGTAGTAGCAATGGATCATATCTAACATTTCACTCCTCTTCAGATCTCATGGGTGCAAACAAACCAATTTGTTGCTTCTGGAAGAAAATACTATGCTGTATTTCTCCAGTGAAATACAGCATACAAGTGATTGAGGATGATACAAGTGGTTAAGGAAGTACCTGGAGACTTGTCATTCTTTTCTTTTGCTCATGAAGGAGAAAGCAAGTTCTAGGACCAATCCCCAGCTGCTCTCATCTTGGCCACAGATGGAAAGAACACAACCTGTCTTCATGGCAAGCGGTAGCTGTGGGTGACTCAATGTCTTCTCTTCTTAAGAAGATAATGTTAGAATCAGCCTTGAGAGGAACCATGCTCTACTCACCTTGTTATGTCTTCTGTGAGTTGGGCTGGGTCTGGTGGGTAAAATTTGACAGTGAAGGCAAAGTTCCAGGGGCCACCTGAAGAAAGAAGAACAGCAGAGTGAGAAAAGATCATTTAACCAAGGCCTCTTTTGCTTGCATCTCTCAACCATGTAACCACCATCTCTATCTGTTGTTTCTCTGATTTGGGCTGCCTCACATCCCAACACCTCTGAAGTTTCTAAGGAAACTATCAATGTCTCTAAAGAAGACAAATTCTTCAAAATCAGCAGGGATCTTTGCTTGACTGGATGTTCACTGCTGAGGCAAACGGCAGGGTGCGCTTGCCTGCTAAGGCCTATGACATGGCAGAACAGCCTTTGCCGCCACACACAGCGACCAGGACTTGCTGTTGCCATGGAAACAGGCTCATGTCTCCCGAAGGGCCTGCTGTTGGGGAAAGACCTCCCATGGCATCTGTGCAAACCACTGCAAAGCAAAGCCAGATGCTGCTGTTCTAAAAGCCAGTTCCCAGAGGGATGTCTCCTCCTCTTAAAACTAAAGGGGTGAAGAGGCCAATCAGTCCAACCGCTGTCACCTCTCTTTCCCCCTGCTTGCTTACATCGCAGCAGTGGGCACCTCTCACTTTATATAACTTTAGTTATGAATTTCACACACATATACAGACACACACACACCAGGATTAAATAGTGAGAAGCTGTTTGCAATGCAGGCACCGTTTTGAAATGTATCAGCCATCTGTTTGTGGCACATTTGGGACATGACTATGGAGGTGGATCTGTGGGAATGATAGGAGGACAGTCCCACCTATGAGTTGGGCTGCAAGATCTTTTGGGGCTTTTCCAGCTCAATGTATCTGGGTAGGGGATTTCAGCCTGCCCGCATATGTCCATTTGGGATGGATATGAGACATACACCTTCCAATTCTAACAGGCTTACAAAAGAGAATAAATCTTTATTTTCTTAAGAGACATTTCTCTCCAGTTCCTCTGAAGAGCAGAACTGTATTTCAAAGGCTTAGAAGAAAATTAGAGTGAAAAACATAGTTGGGTTCTTTCTCCAGGTATGTGTTAAATGGAAGTCTAAGAAGAAGTAACTCTAACTGCATTAGTGACCATAAGAAAAAATCATTTCATAGAAAACTGGCCAGAGCAGCCAACTGGTGCAAGTACAATAGCACAGTACAAACTTATTCTTCTGAATGTACAATAGTATTTCCAAATGATATATATAATCCCTGTTGATTTGTTTAATCAAAAGCACATTCTAATTATTGTTATATGGGAGTCCCGTTGTACAAAGCACTGGATACACTCATAGGTTCTTGACTACAATCCTTTGCAATTGCTTTTATTCCTGTTTGACATACAGTGATAGAAGAAAGTGCCATGGTTAAGGTCAATACTCTGTGTATAATAAAACAGATTTCCAATGCAGTGGAAAGCCTCAGAAAGTGTCACTGGAGAACCCTCAGATGTTATTAGATCCCTGTGGGTTTAATTCTCCAGTTAGCTCTGATTCAGCTGCATTCACTTACTTTTTGGGTGCTTCTACATGGAGAGTTCCTAGCACTACCAATCAAAACACATTGTGGAGCTATTCTGTCTTTTCCTCCTTCACAGGTCTTTTTGAAGAAGGAGAAAGGGTAAAAAAGAACTGAACCAACAGTCAGAAAATCTGGGAGATTTTCAAGTGAAATATGGTGTTGACACCTAGAAAATCCCATAAGACAGCAGAATAACTGCACACAAATGTCCCCTGGAATTGTTTACAAATGGTATCTTATGGATAATATTCTCCATTCCTTAGAGGCTGTGTCAGAAAAAAAAAATTCAAAGCCTCTTGAACCCACACTTTAAACTACTCACTGCGAATCTGCTTCTTTATTTCTTTAGAGGGATCCAGCCAATTCTGAAATGGTAAGAGACAGGATATGAGGGGAAGTCCCATTTAAGCATAACATCTTGAATGGAAACAGGACAGAGCTTCACCGAAGCATACCTTCTGACTGTCTGAGTCACAAAATGTGAGTCCAAAATAATCCTTTTCCAGGAGATTGAGGTGCTCACAGACCATGTCAAAGAGAACCTGACCCCGGGCATGTTTCTGCAGGAGACACAGACATATAGTAAGAACCAAAGAGTCTTCTATATAGGTGGAGGCAAAAGTGAGGATCCTTTTCTTGATCAGGCAACTAAACACAAATGTTCCTTATTCTCTTATAGCATGTGCAACATTCACAGCATCATAGACCCCCTAGTTCATCCTGCTGCTCAGTATAAGCTAATTGACGTTTAAGCAACAACCAGGATGAATAAAGGTAGGTTTAAATTTTTTTTTAAAAAAATTCTGATTTCTATACCCACACTCAACCACACATATAACAGTAACAATAATTTAAAAAAAAAATCTAAACAGCATTCTTTTCAGGTAGAAACTGGATCCCAGAGGGAAGTAGCTTTAAACTGAAGTAGGTTTAATAATATGCCTGAAAACAGGTGTTTAGATAATATATGCTTTGTTACAATATGTACCTTCAGTTCAACTCCGACTTACATCAACCATATCATTGGGTTTACCTGGTAAGATTTATTTAGAGGAGGTTTGCCACTGTTTTTGTCTCTGGGTTAGAGAATGTGACTAGCCCAAAGCCAGTCAGTGGATTTCCATGGCTAAGCAGGGATTTGAACTCTGGTCTCAGTTCAGTACTCCAAATAGTGTACCACAGTAGATCTCACATATAATTTTAGCTAATTTTTAGCTAGTATGTGCATGATACCTTATGGTAAAACATTTTCTGCATAAATCAAAAATCAAACTGGTCATTTCTCAAATATCAATAATATTTATATTCTACTATTTATATAGCATTTATACTTCAATCTACAACTGTAAGGACTTTCAGAGAGCTTAAATATCATATTAAGTTCCCCCTAACCTGCCGAAAACAATCCCCACACACAACACACTCCCTGCCCTTAGGCTTACAATCTAAAAAGACACAATGCAAATGGCAAGCATGGAGACAGACAGTGACAGTGCAAAACATCTGCACTGAACCATACTGGGATAGCTGCGTGTAACTTCTGTATTTCTTTCAAAAAAAGAAATGAAAAAAAATTAGCTATTCTATTTATTGATGCGGTGAAAGCCTTTGATAAAGTCAGATGGTCTTTTATTATGGAAACGTTAAAAAGAATGAATTGTGGTCAAAATTTCGTGAATTGGGTAGAAGAAATATACAAGGAACAGAAAGCAAAATTGATAATAAATGGAGAATTAATAAGCCCAATCAGTATAAATAAAGGAACTAGGCAAGGCTGCCCATTGTCACTGCTCCTATTTATAGCAGCATTGGAAGTGCTAAACAATAAAATTCATGCAGATGATGAGATAAAGGGAGTCAAAATCAAAAGTCAAGAATACAAATTCAGAGCCTATGCTGATGATTTGGTGTTTTTTTTAGAAGATCCACTGAAAGGGGCTAAACAATTAATTGCCAGCCTTAAAAAATTTGGAGATACAGTGGGCTTTAAAATAAATTATGATAAGTCAAACATGTTAGTTAAAAATACGACACAATTGGAAAAAGAAGATTTAAATAAGATGGTTGGCATAAAAATTGAGAGAAAAGTAAAATACTTGGGGATTTGGTTTATGGATAGCAACAAAGAATTATTCGATAACAATTTTAATAAAATATAGAAAGAAACAACCGAAGATCTGAAGAAATGGACAAGCTTAAATTTGTCGCTGATGGGCCGGATAGCTGCAATCAAAATGAACACCCTTCCCAAACTTAATTTCTCATTTCAGAACTTGCCTACAATAATAAATGATAAGCCTTTCCAACAATGGAAAAAAGATTTGACTAAATTTATATGGAGAGGCAAAAAACCGAGAATCAGATGGAAATTATTAACAGAACAGAAAATGAAAGGCGGCTGTAATTTACCTGATCTAAAACTCTATTTTATGCTAATGCGATGACTTGGTTACAAGATTGGATACTATTAAAAGACACGCAAATGTTTGAAACTGAAGGTGCTGATATGAGATTCGGATTTCACACATACCTGTGGTATGGTAAGGAAAAAATAAAGATTTTTCCAATCATTATTTAAGAAAATCACTGTTAAAAATTTCGTTAGCTATTAAGAAAAATACATACAATAAAATACCATTGTGGATCTTGCCACAGGAAGCTTTTTTGGACGATGGGCAGATCATAAAGGAGACTGGATTAGATATGAAAATTTGATAACATTGGACAATAAAAATGAAAGTAGGTTCAAAACACGTGAAAAACTGGACCAGCAAGGTATTAAAATAAACTGGTTCCCATATCTACAGTTAAAAGAAAGATTCAAAGTGGATTTGAAACTAGAAGGATTTGCCAGACAAACAAAATATAATGAACTTGAAACTATCATTTTTACCAAGACGAAGCATAACATTTCTCAACTTTATAAATATTTGTTAATGCGGCATCTAGAAGATGAAACCGTAAAAGAGACAATGATAGAGTGGGCTAGAAATGTACAGCATGAGATTCCGCTAGAACACTGGGAAATGGCCTGGAGGGTTACAAATGAATTTACAAGCTCTCCGGATTTGAAAGAAAACTTTGTGAAGATGATGTGTAGGTACCACCTTACTCCCGAAAGAATAGATAAGATATACCATATGGGTAACAACAAGTGCTGGAAGTGTAAGGAGGAAACAGGATCTTATTATCATCTTTGGTGGACATGTACAATTGCAAAAAAATATTGGAATAAGATCTATGATGCTATAAAAGAAATGTTTCAAACAGCATTCCCAATGTTTCCAGAATTCTTTTTGTTAAACATGACTTATATGTTTGAAAAAGATTTCATGCGGAAAAATAGCGGGATACTCTTGAATTTGGTTACAGCCGCAAGATTAATTTTTGTGAAAATGTGGAAGAATCCTGAAGCACCAGATTTAGATCAATGATTTTTAAAAATTTTAGAACTTAAAGAATTTGATTTATTTTCACATGTTATTAAAGGCAAATCAACTAATGAAGTTGAAAACAATTGGAATCCTGTGATTAAGTATATTAGAGATAGATGGGGGATAAAAATATGAAAGATAAATTACTAAGAATATCACAATTAGAAAAGTAAAAACAAAAGTCAGAAAAATGGATAAGATGTTAAGTATGTATGTTAAGTATGGGTTAAGTATGGGGAAACTTGAATAACCGGTATAGAATGGAAACAGAGTGTAATGAACTATCCAATAAAGGCAATATAGAAAGATATGGTTAATATAAATGTCATAAAGGAAAATAAAAGGAAAAGTGCACCAATCATAAAATATGGAAAACAAGAAAATATAAGAAATTCCATGTAAAAAGTGTAGATATAAAGCGGGAAAAGATAAACCAGAGCAATGGCAAAGGAAGTTATATTTAAGATATCGGATTGATTGGATTAAGCTTCACTCAACATGTATTGCATAGTTGAATTTTCTGGACTATCATCGAATAAGTGTGTTAAAAGACAATGCATGTTGAAAGTAACTGTATATACCTATATTAAGAATGATGTACTTTTTTATTTTATTGGTTTTAATAAAAATTAAATTATATAAAAAATAACTTCTGTATTTCTTGTGGGCAGTTGTGAGAGTCGTCTACAAAGAATGAAAAGCATCCCATTCCAGCAAGGGGGGAAGGATTTTATTTTTCATACCTTTAAAACAAGAGGGAAAAATAGGGAAGAACTGAAACCAATTAAAGAATACATACAAAGAAAATGGGCAATTCAGAAAGAAACATGAAAAGAATGAAAACAAGCAAAGATATGGGAAAAGGGAATTGAAAAATATATTTTCAAAATTATACGACAAGTCACGAAAAAGGGAAATGATCTATTTATCTATCTATTTATGTAGATTAAGATAGAAGATCAATAGAAGAAGAAGAAATAAAATTAGATGTTGGATGGGTATATAAATTTATAAGTATATAGGTATATAAATTTGATTGTATATATTTCTTTGCTTTCTGTTTCTTATATATTTATAAAAAGAAGGAATGATTATTTGTAAATATTGTTTGTTATAACTTTAATTAAAAAAAACAGATAGCAGGAGGATAGGCCTGCATTCTCCCGCAAAAAATATTTTTTTCAAAATGCTCCCAATGTAATTTAAATGGGAATACTCTGAAAATAGAGACAATAGGATCACTGTTTAAGAGCCTGAGCTAAAGCCTTTATAAATTCTCAGAAAAAGAGTGTGTTGCAAATTGCTACTATCAGCAAAAAGAAATAAATGACAGTAGTAGCCTTTTAAAATAAAGCAATTAACCTTTTTTTTCTACAAAAGTACTTCACTGTATGTAGAGACTCATTAACCTGGCACAGTAAAAAGTACTGAATCAATTTAGGCATTTAACATGCGTCTTTTTCTCTCTCTCTCTCTCTCTCCTCTCCTCTCCTCTTTTTTTAATTCAAAAGCAGGTTCAGGAGACCAAACTTTCTGAGTGACAACCTACATTGAGAAGCTAAACATCAGTGAATGAGACAGCCACTGATGACATACCTGGTAGCAGATAATAAAATACTGCTTTCTAAGCTGTCTGCAGGGAGAAGTATACTGACTGAAAAGTGCCAGATATATCACACCCATTTTAGTGTCAGATTGGAAAGCCTTGCCTAAATTCTTTTTTCCCCCCTATGATCATGTCATCCTTTTTCTTCAGTTGCTGTCCTTGCAGCTCCATGGCTCACTCAAGGTTCTAGCCCTTAATTGTAAAGCTCTGCACTTGTCAACTTCTAACTTTAGCCCACATCACCAGTCAAAATTTCTTCTTGGTATTTATTTCACTTTTCCCCCTCATTTCCTGTTCCTGGAATAGTTAACTCTTAATTTTCCTAGTTTAGCAGGGACAGTAGAAGTTAATCCTTAGCTGTCTCACTTTCTTCCTCCCCACTCCCCCTTCATCCACATCTGGCCTCTGTTGCTGCAAACTGAGTTCAAAGTTCAAAAGCAGTTCACACTCAATTCAGCAGTAGAAAAGGAGAAGGTAGAGCCTTGCTCTTCCCTGTAGGCTCTGGCAAAAGCAACATCTGCAGTGCTTCCTAACTGTGGAACAGAACATTGTGTGCAACTCACTATTTCTTCTTGAGATATACCTTATAAAAAGTAGGGAAAGGGAAGAGTCTTGACAGTTAAGAGGAGGAGATCCCCTCTGACATCCAGGTGCTGTGCATCAGGTGTTTGCTGAATTTCTCTTTCACACAGACACATATAAATCCTCTCACCACATCTAACGTCCCTAAAATAGGATCAATATTGCACAGAGGTATGTCTGATTTCATTCTTTTGTTGTTGTTGTCGTTATTGTCCCGTCAGTTCCATTTTGTGTTTCTTGTAAAGATTTGTCCAAATCTTAATTTTTAAAACCTCTTTTTACTGGTTTTCTTCTCTCCATTCCCTTCATTTTGACTTAATAATTCACAGTATGTCCCAGGGCTGCACAGTGTCACAGGAAAGAAACAGTAACTTGTAGAGATTTAACACTGTAAGAAATTTTACTGTCTATACTACTTACTTTGAGACAATCTTTTTTCCTGCACAGCAATGTTTCGTTTACATTAACATTTTACTCCTAGGTAAATTTGTACAGAATTATAACCCAAGACCATCTAAAAGGCAATGGGAGCACATGTATTTCTTTACAACAATCATGGTTTTTCCAACTAATATCCTTCTTATTTGTATAGATTCCATTTTTCTCCTGGAGCTAAAAGGATGGCACTTTTTATTTCTCATCTACATTCCATTTGTATTTTAATAAAACCCTTGTGGGATAGTTTAGCCTGAAATGCTATGAGTGGTTCAAGATGGCCACATGAGTGTTATATTATGGGGAAGCTCAAACTTAAACTGTGCATCAGGCAGAGAGGGTGGGTAGGAACACTGAGTTCATGCAGTAGATTTGACAGAATGTCATAATTTTGAGCTCCTACCAAAAAGGCATTTTGATTTTATAACAACATATTACATAATATTGTATTTATTGTTAATCATTCTACGTCCACGCATGCGCGCGCGTGCGCACACACACACACAGAGTATTTGTTGATTTCCCCCCTTTTTTTAGGCTTTCCTAAACTAAGCACATAAATTCCAGAGTTTCTGTGCTTAAAACAGTAGCTTTGTGTGTTCTTCAACTTTTGCCATCTTGACCACACTCTGACATTGCTTGGCCACGTGACTCCCAATTTTCATCTGTGAAATGTGGGAGCATATGCCTGCCTCCATTTCTGAGACTTGCTTCTACTGCTTGACTCATTCTCCATCAAAGCTTCATCTAAAACCACCCAGCTCAACTTATCTTACCTTCTATTGTATGCCAATCCCTTCTCTCCCCTCTTCCCCTGCCAAACATTGCACTTGTCGAATGTAGGGAGAAAACGCTTTCATTCTCATTTCAGTGCTCCATCTAAACAGTAAGCTAAGAGCAGTACAGTGACACAGATCCCTCTGTGCATTTGTCAGTGGCAAAATATCAGTCACAGTTTTCAGAAAAAGGCGACTAATTCCATGAGCCCTTTTAGGCCTCTGAAAAGCTTACCTCTCCAGCTTTGAAAGTTCCTTTAATAATCTATTCTCTTCCATCCCCTCCACCCCTACCCCTTTTGCTTAAAGATAACTTTCATCTCTGTTAACAATCAGACCCTCTGCAGTCAGTAAAGCTCCCTCTCAGAATCTCACTGTTAGGGGATGTCAGCTAAAGAGTCTGACTGCTGGAGAGCTGAGATGAAAGCAGCAGACAGGCTCTGATCCCTTTCACCTTCTCTCAGTCCTTGATTTCATTGTATTTATTTTACTCTCCTTTTGCTCCCTTGCATATTACCCAAAGTGGAGGGCCTAAATCCAGTTGCTAGTCACAACTCAAGTAGACCCACTGAATCCATGCAATTTACGTAAGTGCTTATCTAGCATTCAGTAATTGATTCAATGTGTTCACTCAGAACTAGAAATGCCATGATTTCCAAATAAAAAACAGTAAAATTAAGTTCATTACCTGGAACCACAAGGGGTCTTTTTAAACAGAAGGATCAAATCAAGTTACAATGGACTTTGTTGAGCCTTTTGGAGGAGAGTGTTTTACAATTTAGGGGACACTTCTAAAAAAGACCTTTTATATGGTTCTGCCAACTACAACTAATAACATGAAGGACACTTACTTCTTATAGGTATTTGAGGTGAGAAACTTCATGCGGCCTCACCTTTTAATATACAAAGTCTCTGTTCTTTTTACTAAGTTGGGTTAGAGGTCTCCCTTTGTTTGTGTGATCTTGCCCATGTAACAATTGTGATATGTAAGCTGCTTTAAACAGCTGCTTAGGGCAGCTGCCACCATGGAATTACCTGTTTATAATCAAAGACTCATCATCCAGATCAAGAAATTGTCCCACCACCATCCATGCATCAGTCATTTCTGCATGATGACGCTCTTCCGCATCATCGCGCTGTAATCCTTGGTCTGGAAGGGAACGCGTCAGCAACATTCCCTTCCATATCTGCTCGATCCATGCGGAAGGGAGCACAGTGGTGCTGTCTTTTCCTTCCTTCCGCAGTGCAGCTGGGCACTTTCCATGGCTGCACTATGGAAGGAAGCATAGCCATTGCGCTTTTGCAGTTTCTGCATAGCCGTGAAGGACAGGAGCACTGCACAATCACAGATGCAAAACGTATTTTTTCCATTTTGTGTAAACTGTGCAAATGTGAGCTTGGGGATGGGATGGTAGTCAGCTGGCAATGACATCATGAGGAGTAGAACCTGCTGACCACTGCCATCCTGTCCCAGAAGCAGCACATCCCGTTGTGCAGAAATGGCCATCCTTGCATTGGTATGGGGTAAATCAACAAACTTGTATGCTCAGACATGGCATCCATGCAGTGGATTCACTGGGTATATACTGCCAGGTATTGTTTTCTCTCACTTTTCTCATGCAGATTGGATATTTTTAAGAGGGGGGGTTCCCCACCCTCCACCAGCATTTTCTTGAAGAGATATGATGCCCACTTTTCTGCCTTGCTTCTAAATCTCCCCTTCCTTAATTGGTCCAGCAAAAGACACTGCCTTGACCAACAGAGGCTGGTACATTAATGTGTAACTACCATTGCTTTCAGTTGAAAGCAATGCTTGGAATCTCTTAAAATTAATTATACCAGAGCTAGTAGAGAGCAGGGAGGGGACATTCTGCATCTCTGGCAAAAACACAAAGCACTTGCAAGGGAGGATATAACAAGCCAGAATGAGCTTATCAGCAAAGATCAAGAAGTTGGGGACCCTTGAGAGGAAAGCTGTTTGAGCCAAGTCTTTCCAACAGCACTATTCAACCTGTGGAGGATACTACTCCTTCTCTGATCCTCATAACACCTTCCATTGCCACTTCATTTTGCTGCTCTCAAAAGCTGTGAGGAGAACATGAAGGAGTTCCTTTTTGAGACATCAGTTTCCAGAATCTCCCAGATAGCATGACCATAGCTAGCATAGCCACTAGCTATGGTGGCTGGGTAATGCTGGAAATTGTTATTCATTTTTCCCCAAGCTCTGTTGATAGCACCCCAGTCTGCCTTTGAAGCAGAAATAGACCACTTCATGTTATTTTCAACAGGGGCATCCACTTGCTGTATTTCTGAACAAGGCTGTTACTTTCTGTGAGTTTTGGAGACACTGTGTCAACACTTGCTGTACTCAGATACAGAGCCATACAATGGAACATGGCACACTTTCCTGATCACCATGTTTTGTGTGTTTTGTTAAGAAAAAATGTTTTGGTCATATCCAAAATTCATGCTACTTTTGTATCCATCACCACAGTACAAAAAGTATTGTTGTTGTTATTTTTGTGTGCTTTCAAGTCAGTTCTGACTTATGGAGACCCTAAGGTGAACCTATCAGAGGGTGTCTGGGGCAGAGTGTGTGTATCACAAAATACTAATTGCTGCAATCATTGTCTTTGTTTGCACAGTTGCTAATCCCATCTTTCTATTTTCTGTAACACTTATTTTTGAAATCAAACCACCAATATCTGCTTGGCTTCTTCATCCTTTATGTTGCTCCTCCTAAATTACACCCTTCTCTCATCTATCCATAAGGTACATGAAATTGTTTGCAAAACATCTGGCTCACTCCCCTCTCCCCATATCACTTTAAGATTTATTAGTTCCAAGGACTCCCAATGTGTTTGGAAAACCTAGTTTTGATATTACAGACACCTCTTGCCATAACCAGCACCCTAAGTTATCTTCTCAGATATTAATGCTCCCTTCTCAAGTGTGATCCTCACAGGGTATGTTGAGAGGGCTTCAACCGATGATCATTTTCAGTTGCTTCTTGGCCACACATTGAGTCACATTTTGTGAAGACTTGCTTGTAGGTGACGGAAAAGTAACCATGCTGTGACTTAACTGTTCCTATTATTTTATTGGACTACAAATCCCAATATCCCCCAGACAGCATGATCAATGGTCATACTGGCTGGGAGATTCTAAGTCTTGTAGTTAAAAAAATAGTCTTTCCCATCTCTGTTCCATCCCATCAAGACTTTTCCAATTATTTGGGTACAGTCAGCTCTCCATGTTTGTGGGTTTCACTTTTGCAGATTTGATTATTTAGGGATTACTTACTGTCACCTCCACTGCCTCCTCATGCCATTTTTAACAGGGACTTCAAGCACTGTAAGACTGAGAAACTGCGAACAAGGCTTGTAAACCCCTATTAAAAATGGTGTGGGGCAGCAGTGGAGGTGGCAGTAAGCCCCACCAGCCACACACTTCTGCCTTGTGAAGGAACCCTGATGCTTCAAAGGAATCCATGGTGGGTTGAATATGATGATCATACTTGTTTTGTGTGTTAAATATGGTTTGGGAGGGCCTACAGTTATTCATGGTTTATCCACTTTCACAGGGGTCCTGAGACCCTAACCCTAGTGGATACAGAGAGATGACTGTATTTAGGTATTTAGGTAAGGAACAAAAGTGGAAAACAGACTTTCCATTTCCATCCCTTTTGCACATATTCTGCACAAGACAGCAAACTGTGCCTTCTCAAAAGGAGCATTACCTTGTTGGACCTTGTTATTTCATCCAGAAATTTGAATTCTGGCACTCCAATTGCTCCGACTGCTGGAGTAATATTTGCATATTGCTATGTCTCTTGTGTATGTGTGTGTTAGAACTTCTTTCCTTTGTTTCTCTCTTTCCCTTGTTTATAAACACAATTGGCAACATTTTCACTAAATTGACCACCCAACCAAGTGTTTAGCTGACAAGCTTAATGGAGGTACAACAGCTCACCCTAACCCTTTCTCTTACCCCTAACTATCCTTAATCCTTCCACTGAAATTCACCAACCTGAGGTGTGCAGCACCTTTTCCAAAAAAGAAAAATTCATGGCTTCTCCACAGAGATTACATTTTTTGGGAGTGGGGGACTTTTAACAGCACCACACGCTCTCCACAATTGGCATGGTTCAATTGGCAAGTATTATTTCATTTGCACTATATTAATTGGCATTGATATAAATGATACCTGAGGTGATGGAAAGGTCAAGCTGGAAGAGGCAAATTATTTACTGTAAACATGAGATAGCAAGGCAGGTCAGCCATGCCCACCTCTTAGGCAGAAACCAAGTCACTGTCAGGCTAAAGCACAGCCACTCTTGAGACAATAGGCTTATGCTAATGAGCCAGACATCTCAAAGTTAAATGGGGAAATTCTCAACGAATTGTGATTGTTTCAACACTGGTCTCTGAGCAGTTGGATGTTTTCCCTATTGTTTCCCCGCCTCTCCACAATACAGGGCTATCATGACAGCCATTGCCCTTTTGTCACCTAAACACTAAGACCATTAGCTCCATCTGGACCTCATTGTTTGTGTTGCAACTCCCACTGTCCACTTGGCTGGGAAAGTGACTCACACTCATACCCACAGGATATTTTTTGGGTATAAGAACCCCTGATTTCAGACTGTCCAATGAAGTCTCTCACCATTCTGAACACCACGCTGTCCATCTGATTCTCAAACAAGAATTGTCCTTAGGTGTGTACCTAAGCCATGCTGCTACTTTCTTCACTACTCCCCAGACAGGTAATTATCACCCAAATCCCTCAAGATCCTTTACCCAACTTTCCTCCCTTTTCTTTCAGTCAGTCGTTATGCAAGTATGTGAATGTGTGAACCTTCTGCATGTTTGTGTGGATGTTGCTAATAAAAACAAATTTTTAGTTTACATTGTAAATCTCTAGCTGGTTCTTTCCTATATGACCCCATCAACATTGGTAGAAAAGATCTCGTTAAGTTGCCCCCCCCCACAGGTCTCCTATTTTTGAACTAATTACTCCCCATTTTTGCATGGAGGTACTGGCATTGTTGTTGGGCTCCTGAGGCACCCACATTTTGGGTAACACCATGAAAGTAAATAATGGATTGCTTCCCATTCACTTGATAGGAAACAATGGTTCCAGGTTCTACAGAGAGTTGAGCCACTGCTTAGATAGCTTTCCTTCCTGCAAGAAGGCATATGTCTGCACCAAAACATGAAGGGACAGGTAATTGCATAAATGAGGCTTTGGAAGCTTTTATCACAGCCTTAATGTATTGCTTGTATGCTATTAATAACATTCTCTTTCTTGAGGGATCCCAGTCAGGGTAAAAGTTACATAAATTCTCACTCTTGCTTTTTCTCTGACACACACACTGCCTACGCTTCAATTTTCACCATAATATACAAATAGCAGACAGCCCACACTTAGAAACTTGTGAGTCATTCACACCTGCTTTCCTTGTGCATCTCTATGGAGAATTAAATACACATGTATATGTGTCTTTGGCAGAGCTGAAACCATTAACTGATATAACCCACTGATCACTGATCTTTTAAAAGCAATGATTTTAGTGTATGCTCTTTCCAGAAGAGTGCTGAAGGTCTATGGTACTGTGCAGTGTAACTTCTACATAAACATATTAGTGGATTTTAAATGCTGAGTGTAACATCCCTGGATTACCTCCACTTCACACTCATACTCTGAGGCATCAAGCAGGGTTACTCTGCAGATGGCACTCTTGAGCTTCTTGGTGACCTTCTGAGGTGATTTCTGGGTCTTGCTGGGAGTGGTTTTCTCAGATATCCCATCTGCTTCACTGTAGTCCTTCTCATCCATGTCCACAGCCTGCAATAAAGCAAGGGAAACAGGATGAGTAGCATACATTACATTCCATTCATGAAAATGTCAGTGATGTAGACTCGAGTCAATTGACTTGGACTCAAGTCAGACTTAAGTCACTTCAGTGACACGACTCAGACTTGGCAAAAATTACACACTGACTTGCAACTTGCGTATTTCTTGCTGCCCTTGGTTCAGTAACATAACACATTCATCCAGAAGCCTTACAGCTTACTGGTCACATGATGATCTGTCTCAAGCCCAAAGTGTACACACATTTTTCAGAGGGAACAGCAAATGTGTTAGGCAATGGACTTGAGGTGGGGTTGGAGTCTGCTCAGCAGCCTATCCTCGCTACATATAGGAGGAGCTTTGTAAAACTTTTTCTAAGAGCAGAAGGCAAGACTTGTGCCCAGAGTGCAGGGTACACATCTCAGAGGGGAACAGAAAATGTGTTAGGCAACAAGCTTGAGGAGGAAGGATCTGCTCCTGAAGCTTCAGTACTGGGGAATAAGAAGGATCCTATTTCCGACTTCTGAAAAAGCCTCCAGCTTTGCAAATGGAAAGAAGAAGGATCCTATTCCCCGCATCCGAAGCCACAGGTGGCAAAATCACAAAAGTAGAGGGCTGACTCTACTTAAATTGTTAAAACTGACTTTATTTGACTCTGTCCAGAAATTCTGGAATACAGGTTGGGGTATAAAGTTGGCTCCCAGATTTGAGACTTTACTCAAGACTTGACTTGAAAGTATCTTGCAAGGACTTGAGACTTGAAGGTACACCTGAGACTTGGGGCAAAAGACTTAAATACATCACAAGAAAATGTCCTCTTTGTTTGGAGCCAGGTTCCCAAATTCTGCTGGAAGTTGGCTCAAAAGATTTAGGTTATGTTTCCTGCTATTTAGCATTGTGTGTGTGTACATGCCTTCAAGTTGCCTGTTGACATACAGCAAACCCATGAATTTCATCAGTTTTTCTTAGGCAAGGAATACTCAGACGTGGTTTTGCCATCTCCTTCATCTGAAACAGAGCCTACAGCACCTGGAATTCATTGGTGGTCTCTCATTCAAGAACTAATTAGGGCTAACCCCATTAGGAGTTATTTGGTATTACAGGTGCTACCTCATCTTTCTGGGCACTGTAATGATTTTCCAAACTCTCAGGGAGAGAACTGTCATTTGTTCAGCAGATATAAATTATACACCTGTAATACCAAATACAGGTATGTAATTTATATTCCCTGAACAAATGGCACTTTCCTCCTCCAGAGTTTGGAAAAGCACTGTAGTGTCCAGAAGGATGAGAGCAGAAACCAGAAAGGTTCTTTTTGAGTGCTATACCTCCCAGAACATTTCCCCACCTCCAGCCAGTATGGCAACTAGTCAAACTGACTGGGAAATTCTAGGAAATGTAGCCCCGCAAAAGAGTTTTTCTGAACTTTGTTTTCTCATCCTCCAAGGTACTACCACACCTCCTTGAAGAAAACTTATTCACAAAAGGTATTTTTCCAAAAAGGGGTGTCACAATGATGTTCAGTCTAGAGTTGCTGACTACTGGTCTGGAGTCTGTGGACTAGCAAACCGAGGGTCAGTCCAAGAAATCTTGTCACCTGAAGCAAAGCAGCAAATGATGCCTCTCACAATTGATGCACATAGCACCCAAAGCTAGTTAGGTTACTTTGATCTCTGGAGCAGAAAATCCTGCAAGGGCATCTCCCTGTGTCTGGTAGTAAAAATTAAGGATGGGCCAACCAAATCCTTGGATCCTCGAATCCTTGGGAAGGATTTGAGATTCGTGGATCTGAATCTCCGTGCCAAAATAGGCAAACCGAATCTTATGAATCCACCAACCAAAAAATAAAGATCTCATGCTTCCTGCTCTTTTCCTGCCCACTGCTGGTGCGATCCTGCCCAGAGTGGGTGGGAGGTTATGGGGAGTGCTCCCCGCTCCTCTCCTGTCTGGGATCCTGAAAATTTTCCTGAAAGTGAAAACTATTATTTAATTTGTTTTTCATTAAACAAAGATGTCACATTCTGTTTCAAAAGCACTTTTCAGTAGAGGTGCTTTCTTTCCCTTGTTTTTAAAACCTTTTTTTAAAAATAGATTAGAAAAATTCACGATTCGTGGACTCCCAGAACCTTCCAGGGATTCAGATCTGGATTTGGATTAAGAAAATTCTGGATTCGTCCCATCCCTAGTAAAAATATAATAAAAATGCATTCAGTGACACTCCCAAATAGGCTGTCTCACTCTACCTCCTGTTATGGCAGGGCCTGTCCTTTACTCAGGGCTGGCAACTGAAAGCAGTGAAACAGCAGATCCAGCCCTCTGAAACAAGAGCATCTTGGCTATGCCCAATGATTCCAGGTAACTTAGAGAACTGCTCTTCAACTGGTCAGCCATGTGCTGATTATACTATTTATCTCTTCTTTCTTTACATTCTTTTGTTGTTGTTATTGTAAGCTTGTGGGAGGACCTATTTTTGTTTGTAACTACATTGCACAGTGCTTAGATTGAAATATGTCCATAAATAAATATAAATACTAGACACTTGGGGAGTGAGATATATGCAATCTCTCTAGTGGTCAGGGCCTCAGTATCCTATATACCATAGCTAGCTAGCTAACTATAGAAAATAACCAGGAGAAAGAAAATTAAAATGCAAAAAAAAAAAGCAAATATGCTCAATTCCCCCCATGCAAATATACTCAAATATACATCATTTAGCTTTCTCGTTAGCACAACTTGTTGATTCCTCCCCCCACCGCATGTTTACCCCCAGATGTGGAGTATACACAACTATAATCTCACTTGTGACTGTAGCACACCCTTGAACTGTCCTAATTTGAGAAGGACAGTCTCGACTAACCCTCTGACATCCCACCTTTCAGATGTTTTTAAAATGTCCTCATTTCTCTCTCCCCCTCCCACTTTCCCCCTCTTTCTCCTCAGCTTACTTTATTTGCTGCAAACTGAATTCAAAGTGAAAAAATAGTTTGCACTCAGTGGGGGTAGAGCAGAGGAGGGAAACAATCTTGCCCTTCCCTGTAGAGTGAAGCAAAAGCAAACTGTTGTAGCCTCTCCTCACTTAAGTGTTCTTCTTCCAAGTAACTTTCGCTGTCTCAATCATACCTGATGCTGCTTGGCCACACACGTTCCAGTTTTCATCTGTTACACATTGGAGGATATTGCTGCTGTTGTGTGCCTTCAAGTCATTTCCAAGTTATGGTGACCCTAAGGTGAATCTCTCACTGGATTTTCTAGGGCTGAGAGTGTGTGACATGCCCAAGGTCACCCTGTGAGTTTACGTGCCCAAGTGGGGAATTGAACCCTTATCTCCAGGGTTGTAGTCCAGTGTTCATACCACTATGCCACACTGGCTGTAGCCCAAAATATAACTATAACTCCCACGCTCCCTTTGCCAGCAATGTAAACTTTTCTAAGCACCAATATTATGGCACTGCCTGACAGTGTTTTATCTGAATGCCTCAAGTAAATAAGATGGGGGACAGGGCCAGAAAGCAACAGATGAAATCCAAAGTGGGCACAGTGATCTCCTAAGGGCAAACTGGTTCTTGTTAGGATGTTAAGAACTTCATAAAATGCCAATAGCTTGGCACTCTCCCAAAGTGACTGTTGTGATGTTTCTCAGTGAACAGACAAAGCTCTGCTAGAGACAAGGCCTCAGCCCATACAGTAGCTAGAGTGGCAAGGTCCTTCCCCGTTAGTGGTGTTCTGGACATTAATCCACCATTCAGCAATATGTTCAGAATGGATTCTTAACTCTAATCCCTTACAGTATTAAAGGCACATCTGACACAGAAGAACCCAAGGGAGAAATGGGGTTGGCAGAGGTTTGGCTTTAGCAGTGCAAGACAACCCTTTGACGGAAATTACCTGGAAAGGAAACCTTAGGGCTGGTAGTTTCTTCTTGCTGGGCACTGCTCACTATAACACAAACACAGCATTCCCTTACCCAAAACCTTATTAAGGGTACCTGGCAAAAGAGCCCTTCTCAATCAATGGCTGGATGGACAACATTTTTCCTAAACGCATCATATCAACCGTTCCCAAATATAAAACTACTGGTGATCTTCTAATGCATAGAGACTTACTAAATCTGGGCAGATCTTCATAGTGGCTAGTACAGATGTGCAAGAAACATGCTGAAATGATTTTTTGTGCAGACTTCCTCTGGTCTACACAGCCCAGACTAGATAGGCAATATTGGGATTTGGGTTCCTGAATCTGCACATTACCAAATGGTTGCAGATTTGTCCAATCAAGTAGACATAGAAAAGTGAGCACATTTCAAATGTGCAGAGAAATACAAGTATGCTAGAATGCACTTAGTGAATGGAAAACATGCAGTCAAACAATGTTTATGGTTTGTAAAAATGCACACAAAAATGTGTGCATTTCCAAAAAGAAAAAAAAAAGACTACGCAAAAGGGGTGGTGAGTTTTGTCTCATTCTTTTTTTAGAAAAAAGCACAGACAGAAGTAGGCATAGTCCAGAGGCAGAAGTAGCAAAAGGGAAACAACAATGGATGTGGAATGGCATGTGCATCTGTGGTGACCTGCATCCTAACTTGTTCTTGAAGATCCAGAATTGGGATTTCAAAAAGCCATAGGACTGCTTGTTGCCTCTTCTCTGAATTTGGGGAAACTAATCTGGGGAACACCTCCATCTTGTTTTTTTGTTTGGGGGTGGGGGTTAGTCTGCAGAAGAGAAGGTTAAGAGGGGACATGGTAGCCATGTTTAAATATTTGAAGGGATGTCATATTGAGGAGGAAGCGGGCTTGTTTTTCCCTGCTCAAGATACCAGGACAAGGAGCAATGGATTCAAGCTGCAGGAAAAGAGATTCCACCTGAACCTCAGGAGGAACTTCCTGACAATCAGAACTGTCTGGCAGTGGAATATGCTGCCTCGGAGTATGGTGGAGTCTCCTTCTTTGGAGGTTTTTAAACAGAGGCTAGATGGCCATCTGTTGGAAATGCTTTGATGTGTGTTTCTGCATAGCAGGGAGTTGGACTGGATGACCCCTGTTGTCTCTTCCAACTCTATGATTCTATGATTTATGTTTTTTTCTGTGACAGACTATCAGGGGCTTCATTGCTTTTTACTGGCTTGTCATCTATTCACCTCTGATTTACCCACTTTGCCAGCTTGTTTAGAGAAAAATATGCCTCCTTCCACATTCAAGAACTTGTTGTGTCTAGTAAATGAATTTGCCTGCACTATGATTTTGGTACCTTCTTGGTCATACTGTCTTTTCCATTCTTCTAACAGGATCCACATGCTGATCATGTTTCATGAATGTTGTTCTTCCACTTTCTGATCAGTAGTTCTATCTTGCTCTGAAAGTCTCTGCCTCTGACCTTGTGGCTGACTCATGGACAATGATCCTATTTAGTAGTCTGGCTTGGTTCTTGGCTCTTGAAATCCTGCCTGTGACTCAGCCATGGGCTAATATTGCTCCTTCTCCTCTAGACATGCATACTTGCAAACACTCAGAGTCCTAATGCAATGTCTATTCACATTCTATGCTGATTCTCTTTGACCTGACTGCCCATCACTCAAAATGAATGGAGAAAAGAAATATCAAATATCACCTTCTGTTTTATGATGGCAAGAATGAGCTGAAGGCTTGCTTTCTTAATATTTATTATTTGTTTTTTGAAATGATATACTGCCCAAAAAGTATATAATCACAAAAGTCCAAACTAGTAAATAAAATAACAAAAACAGTGCTGTTATCACCGTTTACTAGCCTTACTTTGGAAGATATTAGATATTGTTTGATATCATAATTCGGTCTCATTTTGCCACCCTCGGCCAAGTGTTTGTGAGGCCCCTGAACAAGCACAGAGCTAGGCATGGCCATTAACGGCTGAACATTCCATTCTCCACCTAGGTAGGCTGGACTCAGCCAGATCTTCGCTTTAGGAGACCTCCCCAGACAAACACCTCATTACGGATCCACGCTAATACAAAGAACTCCCTGCCCTGAGCAGGTAACTTGACGAGCTAGACGCTTAACTGTCAAGCACACTGCATCTGCATACTGGCCACTCCATTGTTGATTCGGACTTAATTCAATCATGCTAAATTCTGACCTTTCGGAGACATTGTCTCATGCCCAAACCTCATTGTTCTTCCCAAAGTACAGACTAGCCTACGGTCATATTTTCCCTATAAAACCCTCCAGTTCCAAGAGCTTCCTCAGATCACTCCCAAGTTCCAGATCGCCTTGCTGCCATTTTGCCCAGCGAGCTCCCCTCAGCAAACCACACTGAGTTCCTTCCCTCCATCTTCAACTTCTTCAGGACTACGAGAAAGGTGTCATATCACCCATTTCCCCGAAAAACCCTTATTTCTTATTTCTTAGTTAGCTGTGTGGTTGTGTTGTCCTAAGTGTTTGTCTGTTGTTAATAAAACATCATTTTTGCTATTTTAAAACTGTCTGACTGCTTGACTGACCTGACCCCATAGACACTGGGTTACAAGATCCCCACTAAGTTATCCTGCCTCCCGCTAGCTTAAGCGAGTGCTCCAGCTAATTTCCCCATCTTTGCATTATTGTGTTTTGGTTATTTGGGCACCCCTCCCGGGACCCCCAGCAAACAGGGTAACAGTGCTGCCTACACAACTGATCTGCAGCCCACCAGATGTTATTGGATTAGCTACCATAGCCAATGGATAGGATGAAAGGAATCTAGCAGCATCTCAAGATCCATAGGTTCCTCATCGTGCTCTAGAAGAACCAATTGCTTTCACAAGCCTTCATATTACAAAAGCTCAGGAAAGTTAACTTTCTGAGTTTAATTCATATTATCTTTAAATTAAATATACAAATAATAAGGAACAATAGGATACCCTCATCTCCAACAAATATCTACAGAAAGTAATGACTTCTATGTAAGAAGGTGGGGGAAACCAGGCATCAACCATCTAAAATCTGGATGCATTGGCTAACTAATGATCAGTTGCCATAATGGTAGTGACATGGGGGACATATCATAAACAGAGAACCAAAAAAGAGAAAAGGACAGATCTTGGACACATCTGGTCATTATATGAAAGGTTTTTAGAAACATCATGCTTTGCTTAGTCATAGAATGCACTCCAGAACATGGAGAGCCTTATAAAGAATTAGTGGCATCCTGAGATAAGATTTCTAATGTTCAAAGAAGATTGAAGGAAGATGTTGACATCATAGGGAGACTTAAGGGCTTCTTAAAATCAGCCTTGTATCTTCCAATTATTATTTGTATCGCCCAATTATTTACTGTGAAGTATTGCTGATGACATTTATTTTAATGGAAGCACACTTAAAATAGTAGCTTAAGGTGACTGAAGCAGATGTATCTCTTGACCAACAGCAGCTGTTCAGTTACCTCTGGGCAACTATAAGTAGCTTTTGGCTAATTGTCCCATCAAATCAAGTAGCTGCTCTATATTTGATCAAATGGGAAATGCTCTTAGATGGCCCAGAATCAGTCCAGATAATTTCCATACATATCAGATGGAGATGGCTTTGGGCAGATGACATAGCATCTAAAAGTAACAAAGATGGTTTATCCCTTCCCTGCTTCAGTCCACACAGCTTTTCAGACATTAGACTTTTTTGCATGGGGATTGGAGAAGATATAATATAATTTGTTTGTTTTCATTTTCCTTTGGCCTCCTACTCAGTTCTTCCCATGCCAAGAGCCTGGTCTGCCATTTTTTTATTCCTGTGCAGAAAAATACCCTGCATCTTTTGGCTACTCTATTTATATGACTGTTTTGGCTGTGAATTCATTAGCTCTGCATTCAATTGAATGAGAAGCAATAGTTCCATCTCCACCTACTAATGAAGCTTTCTTAAAGAGGAAAGGAAGAAGAACGGCTTTCAGGCTTAGAACAATTTCTGCATGTTATGCTAAACATTGGGTACTTCATTATATTTTATGAGGTAAACAAAGATCCTATATAGCTATGAAGTTTAAGGGAGAAATTAAAGGTCTCTTTAGCAGAGAGGCAAGGTCAAAAATATAACCTTGGTAAAACAAGCTCCATATTGATTCTCCATCAGTATGAGACTTCAATACAGCCTCATGCATCTTCCTAAGCAGGAACAAGACAGAGCCGCAGGCTGCTCAGCCATGTGAAATGGAAAACAAACTGCAACCCTCTCAGTGCACATGTTCCTCCTGATGCTGAGAATCATGGTTTGAGGATTTTTGGGGGCATCTGATCTTTCATTTTCTTCCCTACAGGGAGTGGGCTTATCAGAAGATAGAGGTTACAAGACTTTTCCTTTATGGTACTCAAACAGGCATACCAACATGTGCCAGAACTGCAAGTGAATAAGAGATGACACTGAGCCTCATCTTTGGCCCTTTCATTAGTTACTACAATTCAGACTACTCACAAAAATTGCTTAGCCAGACCATCCAGCTTTTGGGCTGAGTTACAATTACTTTTTTGGACTGCAGAATTCCCACATCTGCATAGCTGTTAGTCATAGCTGCTGGCTTGAGGATATTGGGAGTTATAGCAGAAAAGTTTTTTTTTTAAGCTCTATTTTTTTGACCTCCAGATGAGACAGGCCCACTTTCTATATTGGGCTTTTCTGCAGCAGATCTGAGAGCAGTTACACCAGGACTTGTCAACTTGACAATAACCTAGAGCAGTGATTCCCATCCTGGAGTACGTGTATCCCCAGCAGTAAGAGCAGCGACATTTAGGGGTACATAAAAAAAAATTGAATAACGGTGTAAAAAGTATAAAGTATAATCCATTCTCGGAGGATGTCACAATTTGATGTGGTTTTTCATTGCCTAGGGCATTGGCATTCCTATCCTGAAACCTTAAGAGATGGGGTGGGAGGGATCATAGAAATAAAAAACCAAATGTTCCACTGCCATCGGCCTACAAACACAAACTTTTCAAAAAAGTCTCTCTCACATGCATATGCATGCACAGCCTTCTATTTGAGTTGCTGCAACCCTAGCCCACCCATGCTAGATGGCTTCTTGAGCTTTACATGCATATACTCTTCTCTCCCTCTTCCTTTTGTCCCTCTCCATGAGAAGAGAGTGTGCTCATTAGAGACATCCAATTCTGTCCCGAATCTGGGTGAGGGAGGGGCAGGCAGCAGCAGTTGCTCCTCATCGTGCCTTCGGCCAGGAGCACGCTGGATCCTGAGACCACAGATAGTGCCCAGGTGGGTAATAAGGCATGATGGGATGGAGAGGCCTGAGCAGAGTGGCCAGCCTGGTACCCTGCTTTTCCTTCCATGGATGTAGGGACATTTCCTCAGAGCTCACAGAAGCTATCTGATGGGGCCTTTTTCCCCTCAAAAGACGGGCACGGTGGCAGAGGGGGGATCCAATTTACGGAAATGGGATACCAAGGGGCACCCAAGTAAAAAAAAGGCTTGGGAAGCACAGAACTGGCCCAGAACACTGGACTCCAGCTTGACAAAATGGAGGGCAGAACTGCAGATTTTAATCTTCTTTAACGGCATTAGCCAATTTGAGCAAAGGTAATTTAAAAGACACCATTAAAAAACAATGTAACAAAGATCAGAATTTAAGTTTGCTAATCTCTCCAGCATAGGAATTCTTCCCACAAATGGCAGGAGGGTGCAGAACTGTTGCTGTTCATGTTTTCTTTACTTACAGCCTGCCCTTTTCCCTTAAACCAGCACTCAACGTAGTGTTGATTTTTTTAAAAAAAGCTACGTAGTTAAGAATACATAAGATCAACATTAAAATAGAATTAAACTATTAATACTAAAAACAATTTAAAACACACAATTAAAATGTCTAAAAGCAGTTAAAAACAAATCAATTAAAACAGTACAGCCCTTCCTTTAAAAATCTTCCACTCTCACAAGCCTGTTGGAATTCTTTTTTTTTTAAGTCTTTACCTACCAACAGAAGAATAGAAAGAAGGTGACCTATTCTAACCTCACATAGAAGGGAGTTCCAAAGTCCAGGGGGCAGCCACTTAGAAGACCCTCTCACATATCCCTGCTAATTGTGCCTAGGAAGGCAATGAGACTGAAAGAAAGGTCTCTCCTGGGGATTTCAGGATATTCTCTGTGAGATGGACATTGACTTGTAGTAATGAAAAAGGAATTTAGATCTCCCATGAATTTAAGCCCAAATTCTTTGTGATCTTGTGCCTGCTTCCATATGTATTGCCATGTACCTATTGCCTACCGCCTTCTAAGGTCCAGATAAGCTTTTGGTTTGAGCAGCTACCTTTGTAACTCTGGGCCTTTCTGCACTGCACTGCTATAGTGCTATTATTCCACTTTCAACATATTGTGGAATTCTGGGGTTTATAGTTTACTAAAGCCAAAGAGCTCTATGGCTGAGAATTCTAAATGCCCTTCCCTAAACTACAAACTCCATAGGATGTTGAGAGTGGAATAATAGCACTATGACGGTGTAGGGAGGAAAGGCCCTCTGCAGAAATGCAATTTTTCTCCCTGCTTCTGCACGCAGTAACTGGAATGTTAATGATCAGTTTGATTGTGACACATTAAATCTTCACTTATAATGGACTCAGACCTCACTCAAAAGCATTCTTTTCTTCACGTGGGCTGTGTGGGAACCCTGGCATTGAAAAAGCCTTGCTAGGCTCAGCCCTAGTGGTAGCAGTCTCAGCATTCAACTCAACTCACCCGCTCTGCATGTTTAGAGTCACCGTGGGCTCCTGTTTTCTCATTAGCCTCAGCTTCTTGGCTGTTTGCTGTGGGCGTGGAGCTGGTCACTGTGTTCGGCCCACTTGCTGCTGCCTCGAGTTGCTGCTGGGGAGCTTCCTCTTGGGCATTCTTCACCTCCGAATCTGGGCCCGTTTCTGTCGTCATGGTTACTAATTATTCTGTATTTGCAAAAGAAAGATGAGAGGAAGAAGGAAGGGATTAAATGTGCAATCTTGGCTACTGAAACAGTTTGTTTCTGAACCTGCAGGGATGCATATGCCTCCTGGTGACGTTCACGCAGGCAGCTGCACACAGCAACGTTGCTGCAGAGGGGCTTTCTTATCAAATCTACCCAATCATTGAATTTGCCAGCTTGGACACTGCAGGCCAATCTCAAACGCCCCACCCTGCTGAGATACTGCATAGGGATGGAAATCTTTGCAGTCAACATCTCTGATGAATTGGCCTGATACCCACACTTCTGCACCTTTTGAAGTTCAAAAAGAATGAATGCCCAATAAGCATTTTTTTCTATTAAGAGAGCATTGTGCCACAAAACCCAAAGAACACCCTGCCTTTTGCCTCCTCCCTTGCAGACTGCCCCAGCTTTGTGACTTTCCACAACTCATAGATGCCCCTTCTTTTGAAAATTTGATCCCGCAATCATAAACAGAGAGAACTCAGTCTGGATATAACGTTGGAAAGACACTCTCAGCATACTTGCCTTGCACAGATGCTCTATGAATAAATGCTATGAGGAGTGCAAAGCAAAAAGCACTCAACATCACATTCGCACTTGTACTCTGAAAAGCTCAAGAGGCAGAGAGAAAGGCAAGATGTTATCTTGCTAGGAATAGGCACATTAATCTCAAACAGGAGCGAGCAACCTGAAAATCTAAGATTGCTTTCAAATGCCCTCCACAGGTGACTAGTTCAAAACTTAAACTAAAGATGATCTTGCCTTCACACTCAGCAGTCCACCTGGGAGCCTGGGAGGGGGAGGGGCGCTGATGGCTTCCATATCTGTGGAGTGGTGAATCTGCTCCAAGTTTTAGTCCGAATACTAAAAGAGCTATCAAAAGTACTGCTCCCATTTTGCTGATAGGGTTCAGCACCTCAAATACATCTTTTTTAAAAACTTTATTTTTATAAGTGAAAATCCAGAAATTAATTCAAAGTATCAATTGTAACATTACATAGTATTCTAAACAAAAGATATAAATACAGCAAACAAAAAGACACAAATGGGTTGAATTAATTGTTGACTAATTTACCATTAAGTTTAGTTAAAGTAGTTATAATTGCTCCTTGAGTTTCAATATTCAAACATATCAAGTTACATTAATATTTTGTTAAATCGAAAGGAGCAAGGTAAAAAGGAGGAATAAGGCTGTTTTTGCACCTTACCTTTTAGTGGCGCCGGAGTGCGGGGATCACATGAGCAGCCTCTTGTGAGAGGCTCTCGCGTCCCCGCTGCTTCAGCTCCACAACCGCTGCCTGCTAGCGAGCAGGCAGCATGAGGGCTCCTCCTCTTCCTTCCGCAGCGCAGCCTGGGATTTTCCCAGGCTGCATTGGGGCAGGAAGCGTGAGTGCCGCAGCTCCGGAGACTCCACACGCACGGTAAGTGTGCACAGGACCCTGGAGCGATGTGCAATTGCACATCATTTTCAGCTAGAAGCCAAAAATGAAATAGCGCATGATCGGCACCTGCTGGCCTGAGCAGCGTTGCACAATTGTGCAGATGTCATGTGGATGGCTCCTCGCAGCTGCGCAACGCTCCAGAGGCCCTTTTGCATGGTGAATGCCTTGCAAAAAGGGCCTAAGGGTGTTGAGTGCAGAATGAACTGAGTAGAGGTTTTACACAATAGGGAAGTGTAGGAATAATTAGATACATTGGTCATTTCTGCACTACACTGTTTCAGTGCTATTATTCCATTTTCAACATCCTATGGAATCCTGGGGTTTACAGTTTAGGGAGGGGCATTTAGAAATCTCAGTCAGTGAGCTCTTTGGCTTCAGTAAACTACAAACCCCAGAATTCCACAGGATGTTGAAACTGGAATAGTAGCACTGTAACAGTGTAGTGCAGAAATGCCCTCCCTTTAAAGATTAGGCTAAACCCTACAGTGGGTCCACCAGCCCACTGATATGGAAGCTACCAGCCACCCTGAGAGGATGAGAAAGGAGCCAGAAGTGGAGAAAGGGAGAAAGAGAGGGGAGAGAAAGGAGCCATGGCAGAAAAAGAAAGAAAAGTGTCAGACAGAGAAAGAAAGAGATGATGTGTCTGAAAAAGAGAGAAATGCCAGCTCTGCTCACTTTTGGTTCTGTCCCCACTTTGCTTTGGTATATAAACCCTAACCTTCAAGAGTATGTGGTCCTTCACTGGAGGAGAACTTGGGTTCTGTACCTAGTGAAAAAGCTGCAGCTTTGTTAAAGATGCAGCATAGAAACACATAGCAGCCAGCATTGTGTAGTGGCATGAGTCTTGGACTAAGATTCCAGAAGACCAGGGTTCAAATACCTACTCAGCCATGGAAACTCACTGGGTGACCTTGGATACGATACATTCTCTCCACCTCAGATGAAGACTAAAGCACTCCTGCCTCCCCCCTCCCAGAATAAATCTTGCCAAGAAAAGCCTTTCATTGGCTTACTTTAGGGCCACCATAAGTGTGAAATGATTCAAAAGCACACAACAATAGGAACACATGACACGAATTTATACTATGCAGAAGCAAGTCTTTGGCCATTTCCGCACTAGACTGTTATAGCATATGATTCCACTTTCAACATCCTATGGAATCCTGGAGTTTGCAGCTTCTGGCCCCTCCCGAAACTGCAAACCCCAGGATTCCATAGGATGTTGAAAGTGGAATCATAACGCTATAACAGTCTAGTGGGGAAATGGCCTTTGAGCTAATAATATAGAACAGCCAATCTGTGCTAAAATTATTTGTAGGTAGCCAGGATGTATGTTTGCAGTCAAATCTGAGCTAAATTTCAGTGGATCAGAGAGATGCGTAATTGCAGAGGCAATGTGGGCAGGTAGGACCCACATGAGCAAAATCTGCCATATACCGCAGTTTTCAGAACATTGTGATGAAAGCTCTGCAGTACCTATGTGTTTATTTACACAACACACACATAAGTCTAGAAAACTCCTGGTGCTCCTGGCTGTTCGCTACTCTAATCTACAGTTGCATTTATCTGGTGCTGCTAAATTAATGCTTTACCATAGATTTTTATGATATCCTATGCTTCTCCTATCTACTGCTGATATATATCTGCTGTTTCCTAACCCAGTGCTTTCCAGATGTTTTGGAAGTTAATCTTCAAAAGCCCTGATCACTAGCTGTTTTAGCTGTTTTAGCTGCGACTGATGGGAGCTGAAGGCCAAAATATCTCATAGCCACAAGATTAGGCATGCCTATTATAGAGGTTTTAGCCACTTAGGAAAGGTGTCAACAACATCTCAGAAAAACTTGTTGTTGTTGTGTGCCTTCAAGTAATTTCTTGCTAAGGCAAACCTATCACGGAGTTTTCTGGAGGCTGAGAATGTGTGACATGCCCAGGGTCACCCAGTATGTTTCCATGGCAGAGCAGAGAACTGAACCCTGGTCTCCAGGGTTATAGTCCAACACTCAAACCACTATACTACACTGGATCTACAGAGGTTTAAACTATTTAGGAAGGGTATTAGCAAAATCTCAGTGAAACTACACACAGCTAAATCTTCCTGTAGCCTAGGAAACAGCACTCTCCTACAGAGATTCTGCCTTAGGGATGAAGACTGAGAAGTTTCCAAATGTGAATGGGTTACAAGTCCAACCATCCTCAGCACTGCTCTGCAGTCTAGGACAGAGAGGATCTACTACCCCACAACATCTGGAGAGCCACATGTTCCCCATTCCTGCCCAATATACAGACTGCCTCAAAGCTGTATCAAGTCATTATCAAAGGCATGACTTAACTGTACACTACACTCAATCTTTCCACTCTTGTATCTGCCCCCCCAAAAAACAATCCACATGAATATCAAAACCCAAATGCAAGCACTCCCTGATTACTGAGCCTTGACTTACTGCCATTAGGCTGACTCCATGCTGTGTAAATTGTTGCCTGGGCTAACGAGATGGCAGGCAAAGCTGCGCATAAGGGCACAGATTAGTGTGCTCGTCCTGTGCCAACCTAGCAACATCCCTCCAAATGGCTAGTATTGTTGCTCAGTACCCAACACTAAGGTTTCCTCCCAATGACAGTACAAACAACAAAGCAGATCACACAGCCTGCAAATGCTCATGAAAAATATGCTGTTTTCATTTAGATGATTACTTTGCCTGAAAGCCCACTTTCCCAAATACCAGCATCTACCACAGACTCAATTTAGCAGGTGGCTGAGAAACCCTAGCCCATGCTATTGACTCTGTCTTTTCTAGTTCTTATTCTGTTTGTGATCTGAACTGTATTTGGGATGAGGCAGGCTGATTTTTTAAATATAAACAGCAAAGCTTCAATGTGTTCAAAGAACAGCATTACACATACAGATACACATACATACACATGCGTGCACATGCGCGCACACACTGTAGCATTGCCTGCATTTCCAGCATTTCATGGAAAACTGTTACAAACAAAGCTTGTATCAGGTAGTTCAGGAATGCAGAGATCTTGGAAGGGGGCAGGGAGAGAGAGAGACAGAGAGAGTTCCTCAGATTGGGGAAACGATTAAAAAGTGCAAAATGCACAAAAACTCTTGCAATTTGCCCAACAAGGATAAAAGGTTGAAAATTTTTGTGTTCATAGGTGAGAATGGAATAAAGACTTATCTCCCTAGCAAGTTGCCTACATAAACTGAGGGTGTGCCCTGAAGCATGCCTTGAAGCCACACACATGAGCTTCTTAGCAGATCCTTGGCAGAAAAGTGTAGAAGCAATGCTGATGTTCATACTTCCTTGGCTCACAATATAAACCTGGGGACTGATTCACCTTTAACATTAGATGGATGCTACAACTCTGCAAGGTCCTCTTTGGATCTGATTTTAATCTGAGCCAAAGAACAACCCAGCTCATTTCCTTTTCCCTCTCCCAAACATCTGGTCTCTGAACCTCATTTTCTCCAGCTGCTGCTGTGGTAGTTAGAAGGGAGACAGAGAGTCAGAGGGAAGGGTTTGAAGCCCTGGAAAGATTACGGTTCCCAAAGCTGCTAATTCCTCTTTGCTGCCAGATCAACCATAGAGAGGGGAAAACAAAAGAGAGACTTCTTATCTTAACTGACATCTCTTATCCTAACTGATCTAGGCCAGCAGACAAAGTTCATATGAAGGATAACGGTATAGCACTTTCTCCATTTAAAATGCTATATATTTATTATGTTTTTAAAGGGAAAAAACCTGAGGTTCCTTACAGGAGACAAAGCCAGGTTAAGGGGAAAATGTCTTTGTAGAACAAAGAGGAAATGGGAAATTGTCCTTCAAGGCAAATATATAGGAAGCCATCCAGCAGAAGCCACCCTGGAATTCTGGCCATCCAACATATATTTCAACACTACATTTTCACTACTAAACTGGAACAAAACTGTCAACATGAACAATAGAGTTTTGAGCCTGAAATGCTGAAATGAATAAGCTGATGTTAGAGAAGGAATGGCATGTTTGCACATGTCAAAATAACATTTTTCCCCATTTCAAAATGCCACTTGGAAGTGACATGTTTTAAACTTTCCCTAGCGTGACATCTCATTAAAAAAAGAAAGTCAAGACAACTTTTCCTTAAGAACACCTTTGACATTGACAAGTTCTATTTTCTGATTAAAAAATTAATGCTGTTGCTACAAAGATACTTAGATACTACGTAAAGCACTTTTTCCAATATCAGTTTGGCAGTCTCTTTGAATTACGACCCTCTGTCCTGAATTACTACACATCGTTGTCCAGATCTCATGTCACAATAAGCAAGTGACATGCAGAAACCCTGGCTTACTCTTGATGAGCAGTGGGCTTGTGCACAATTCTCAGTCATTTTTGCTTGCAGTGGGAACAGCTAAGACAATCACAAAACTTTAGTTTGTGGTTTGCTCACTGTGACACATGCATTCAGATTGTGCTTCCTGGCCTATTTTCCTTTCAGCAAACCAGAGAGCTAAACAATGAATTATTCTTCTGATTCATTGCTGAAGAAATAAGCTGAAGACTTGCCTCCTCCTAGGTTTGCAAATCACAATAATTGACAGAAGGCCCACGGCTGATTTAACTATTCCAGCTACAGGTGGAAATATTAGCCACTATGGACTGGCACATTCTCAAGAAGCCAGACGTCTCTCCAAGGCAGCCTATCTGCCTACTATATTTCTATTAAAAATGATGAGATGCTAAAGCTAAATAAAGCCAACACAGCCATTATATAAAATGCCTTTGTTAAAAGCAGTGATTGGTAATGGAAATGGCAATGGAAATGTGTGATGCTGTCCACTCCCAACTACTACAATGGAGCAACCATTAAGATATTTGTGGCTTGCAGGTAATTAGGGTACCAGCTCTTGAAATAAAATTCAGTTACCTCAATGTGGCCTGATAAATAAAGGCTAAAGTGGCCCCAGAAATGGATCTGGGGGTAAAGGACATAGGGGTTGTTATTGTTTTGTGATCTTAGCTAAAAAATACATTGTAAACCGCTTAGATAACACTAGTTGATAGGCGGTATAGAAATAAATGCTATTATTGCTATTGCAGGTAGTGCTCATGGTTTTTGCTTGATTGTTCAACAGATTATGGGAACTTAACAATGGATACCTCTGTCAACCTAAAAACCAGAGTTTTCTTCTTACATTACAATTCTTGCTTCCTGATAACAGGTTCAGAAGAAACAAACAAACAATGTGGGCCAGTGACACCTTCTGCACTCCAGCCCTTGTTAGACTGGCAATCCCAACAGGCATTGCAAGGTGCACGTACAAGCACAGAGGGGAACACAAAGTGAATTTCTGGAAAACTCTAGATTTCCTGTTTGCGTTGGCCATCCACAAGGAAGTGTCTTGTGTTTATCCCCAGATATTTTGGTCATAAGTGACATCTGTAGTGAGATTTCACAAACCAAAACAGCATGATGTTTCCTCTTACCACAGCAGATTCTACATGCTGTGTATGCTTTGTTCATCTAAAAGCAGCTCGTTTTGCACACAGTATTTTAGCCTTATGCTTCAAAACTGCAATGTGAACAGTTCTGTTCTGTGACCAAATAAGGATGTCTATTTGCTAGGCTTGCCAGATTACAGTCCAAGGATTCCCTCTGTCCTTTCACATCTATAACTGAGCTGGGCACTATTTGAGTTTCAGACTCTCCTGACTCTTTCTGTCCTCCCTGGCTGGGCATCCCTGATATCAAAGTAAGCAGAAGCAGTAGCTTGACTCTTTAAATCCCCAGAGGAAAAATATTAGATCCTTACACATTTAGCCATAATACATGTGGGAAAGAAGCAGTAATTACTTTCATTTTAGATTTACCAAATTCTATAGAAAATGAAAGGCAGAGCTGGTCCTTCTAGAACAAATACTTACATTACTGCAACATCTGGTAGCAGATCAATCCTGCTAGCATTATTTTGACATTATTCTTCCAGAACAAATTTTGAAGTTGTTTTTTTTTTCCTCCTTCACCTTTCTTGGACTACTGTGGGTGTGGACCTTTATCTTGCTTACATTCAGCAGTGATCACGTGGAGCAGAAATAATTTACAGAGTGATGGTTGGCATCCTTTATTTGTGTCTTTGTTCAGTCTAAACAGGCATGTAACAGTGATTCTGACAAGATGGACGCCTCTTTTAAAAAAGCATTTTAGTAAAGTGCAGGACTAAAGCTTAGGGACAAAGCACATGTTTTATATATCGAAGATCCCATATTCAACCCCAGAATCTAGTTACAAGAATCTCTGTCTGACATCTTAGAGAGCTGCTGCCAGTCAAAGACCACGAAGAAGAACATTTTTTTCCACAAAAAAACCCCACGGGTTTCCAGAAACAGTGGGTTTCACATGCAAACAAACATGTGAGGGTTTTTTGTACAAAAATGTACTTTTAACCCTGAAATCCCTGATGTTTTCTGCAGAGAATAATTTCCTGAAATACTTTGCGATATGTGAATACCAGGAGGAAACAATACAAAATTCTCATGTCTGTGTTATTGTTCTCAGTCAGGTTTCCACAGTGTCAGTACACCCATTTTTCAACTGGGAAATGGGAACTGTACAGATCTCCAGATGTCGTTGAATTGCAACTACCAGCAGCCCTACACAACGTAACTCACAGTAAGGAATCTGGGAGATTCAATTCAACTGTATTGGGAGAACCACACGGTTCTTCTCTAGAGGAAAGCATCCAAGAATAAAAAGAACAACACACAAACCATCTTGTGGCTGATTCTAGGGGAAGCAGATTTACTATGGGAGTAAAACTGTCCACACCCCAAAGCAACAATTTGTTGTGGTATCACCTCTGTTATTCATTTATACAATTTCACCTAATCCTTCTGAGTTTTGTCATGCATATGTGTGGTATAACATTAACTTGAAGTTCTCCCAGAAGGAATAAATAAATAAGTCTGACATTAATGAAGTTGTTATTAATTTAACTTATTTAATGTCAGATCAAAAAGGTGGGGAGGGGAGGGAGTGTGGAAAGAGAGAGAGAGACAGAGAACAACAAGCGGACTGGAATATATGCAGTCTGATGGAATGTGGAGCAATGCAATAGATCAGCACATGCTGAAACATTTTTATGTTGAAACATTGTTTATATTTATATTCATAATTACCACTCTGCCATGATATATACACCAATCTACAAGGAAATAATTCTAATGCATTCACTATGCGCAGGCACATATTTGGGGTGATTATGGAGTAGGATAACTTATGACTACCAAGTATAACCCAGCAGTGCTTGAAGTGGGTCTGCTGATCAGTGAAGATGTACATGAAGGCTGTAAAACTAGATTCCCCTACCTAGGAATGTCTTGTTTCTGTTGTTGTTACTATAACTATCATTGTGTTTCTTCAAGTTGTTTTTGACTTACAGAGATCCTAAAGTAAACTTATCATGGGGTTTTTCTGGCAAGATTTGGTCAGAGGAGGTTTCCCTTTGCCTTCCTCTAAGGCTGAGAAAGTGTGACTTGCCCAAGGTCACCCATAGGTGTTCCATGGCTGATTCAAACTTTGGTCTCCAGAGTCATAATCCAACATTCAAATCACTACACTACACTGGCAGACCAGAAATGTCATTCTAACTTCAATGGTCTTACTTCTGAGTACTTGGGCATGTACTCAGACATGGCATAGAACCAGGGTGAGAAATATGAAGCTCTCCAAATGTTGTTGAGAACTACAGTCCCAGCATTTTCTCACCACTGGCTGCTGGGAGTTGCAGTTCAACAACATCTGGAGAACTGTATAATTGTCAGCTGTTATTTCAGCTCGCCAGCCCCAGTTTTAAAAGCAAGCTGGAGAAGTTTTGGTCTGCCAGCCACACTAATCTTGCTCTTTGAGGTATAGCATCTCTGTAGAACTTTCTGAACCCTTGCTGACTTTTATGGACTTCTGCTCGTGCCAACAGTACCCCGAGTTTGATTTTAAATCAAGGTACAGAAGCATTACTTGAAAAAATTAAGAGTGCATTCCTGCATACTTTCTTTTAAAATGGAAGTACTGTATTTTTGGTCATTCTTTCAGTTGCAAGATAGGTGTGTGTGTACAGCTCCAGTGGTCCAGGGTGATATAAAACTAGCCTTTGTATCCACCCTAGAGCTTTCACTGCCCTGTATCTTTTTGCCCCCTTCTGCTTGAGCAAAGTACATGATGTGATGTTCCTGCACTGTGTGTTGCCCCAGCCCTGCAACTGCCAATCTGCAAGGTGGCAACTGCACAACACACAAAATGATGTGGCATGAAATCACATGCTGTGGTAAAATCACATCAAATAACTAGATACTATGAAGAAAAAGAAGAGGGAAAAACCCCTCACAGAACTACAGCTGTATTTTTCTGATGTCTTTTATAAGGTCTTAAGCTGCTTTCAGTTACTGTTTTAAAACTAATGGATTTTCTCACTGCAGATAATTTATGCAAATGAGGATAGCAACTACAGTGGGTCTAGGAGTCGATTTTGTGCCCTTGGGATGCATGGATTGCTCAAAATGGCAACAACCAAAGGTAATGACACCACTACATTGGAAGTGACTGAAAGTGCATTTCTGGCTGTGATTTTTTTTTTAAACGTTGAACAATGTCCATGTGGGGGGTATAAAATCTACCCATAAAACAGCCACCCCTATAGACTTCCAGGGAAAACAATTCATCCTTGAGGAGCAGAAAAGGGGTGATCTGGGAAGCCCAAATGGGTTGAGGGCTGCAAAACAGCATTAGGGGTATACTTTGTGCACCTCAATCTAAATTAAGAGAAAATAAGTCCTTAGAGTAACTCAGTTCTGTACACGTTGATTCAGAAGTAAGCCCGAGAAAGTTCAGTGGGATTGAACCTCGCATCTCTTGAGTTTGAGACTATGATAGTGGCATGTCATCCTTTTGGGAAACAGATTGTAAACACAAAAGTGTACTTAAACTATTACAGAGACTCTGTCCTACCAGCTTAGTTACCTTAACCAGCTTAAACCGAAGAATCGTCTCTCTGCAAATGCTGAACCAGCTAAAGGAGATTTAACAAATCAGTTTTCCCCTCCTTAGTGCTGGCAAGCCTCTTCGATTGTTTAACATATATCTCTAAGATTATGTCTACAAAATGTGGAATGTGGAATTCTAATATGTTACAAAGGAAATCATTTACAGTAAATGGTAGCTTAAGGACTGACTTGAAGGTTGAGAACAGTACTCCACACAGCTCGGATTGTCTCCCACTGTGGTTAACCAGATTCTTCTGGGAAGACCACAGAAAGGAATGAGAGGGAACAATTCCCAGTGTTTTTCCTGGAACGTCTGATTTTCAGAAGTAGCTTTTCTGAACGTGGCAGTGCCAATTAGCTGTAATGTCTAATAGCTATTAACAGGCTGTCCTTCATTAATATTTTAGCCCTTTCTAAAAAGCCAGCTGTGTTGATGACCATCCCTCCCAACATCCTGTGACAATTTCATCCATTAACTATGCATTGCTTAAAGTGGCACATGGCTTAGTGGAGTAAAGTGGCCCATTTGTAGCAGTCAAGAACATTTTTCAACCAAAGGTCTACATTAGGTTCAAAAACAAAGATACTAGGCGCATGAGACATCTGTAGGAATCACCAAAGCACAACGTACATGAGGCCATCCCCATTGTTCCCCACTCTCTTTCTTTACACACACACACAGACACATATCATGTTCTTGCACACATGTATGTGCACAGTTATCATGACCACATTTCTCTTTTCTAACAGTGTGGAGAGGTGCTTTAGGGAGGGACCCAAGGAATAATTTTTCTATCTTGACTTTCCGCCCCTCTTGTTCTTAATTTTTTAAAAAACATCTACTATCTTCCTTTTTAGGATTGCTGTGAACTTTAAGCAGCAGATGGGTTTCCAAAGCACAGACCACATATCTAAGCATTGAAGATCACAACAGCTGAAGGGGAGGTGAGCATCTTTAAATGTGTAGTGGACACATGCCAAGGGATCTAAGTCAAAATTGTACATCCTTGATTTGCATCTCCTCTGTATTTCCTTTAAATGGATACATCAAGACACATGGCAGACACACTGGAAACATATCTGCTTTCCTCTGCAATCACCCCCTGTGTCTGAAGAATTTCTTCATCAGAAAAACATTCCTTCTTTCTCTATCTCCTCAAACAGTTTAAGTTACTTCCTCCTGTCCCTGCTCCCATGCTACAATATTGTTTGGAAAATGATCAGAATAGTATGTAGTAGATGGTTGGACCAATGTGCTACCATAGTATGCTACTATTTCAGTATCAGTCCCTCTCATAATCTCTCACTGAATTTGCTATTGTCACTGCAGCTGCTGCTTTTTAACTACCACTGCACTGAGCTGGCTTTGTCAGTAAAATGTTGAGATCTTTCTTGGTTAGATTTAGGCCTCAACAGTAATCTGTGAAATTAGAAGGCATTGCCCTAATGTGCATCACTTTGATTACAATCAGTCTAATCTGTCATTCTGTTGCCCAGTCACCCAGCAAGCAGAAATGTGCCACCACGTCCACTTAATCCTTGTCCTCCAAAGTGTCTGTACATCTTCTGCCTGGAGCACATCCCTGGTTTGCACCCTTAACCTCCTGGCTGATTGCTCCCTTTGAGCTTACTTTGTGTTAACCTGTGGTTCACATAGATCTGGCAAGCAGTGAACTTGAAAGGAATAATTGCACAGACAGCCCTTGAAGGGCTATTCCCTGAAGGGAAGAAAGCAAAACTTGTTCATAATTTTAAATTATAATAAAGCTGCAATCTCATTGCTTTGCCCCCTCACTTCAGAAAGAGCCCAGGCTGGTAACTGCGACACAGAGGGATAGAGAGAGAGAGGAAGGGAGGGAGGGAGGCAGCGACTGAATTGTAGAAAATGTACTATACAAAAGTCAGTGTTTGTCTGTGTCAGCATATGATTGGCTCTGTGAGGTGAGAAGACCTCATAGGATTGGCTGGCTGCCAAGATTCCATGGAATCCTGGGGTTGGCAGTTTAGGGAGGGGGCCTTTAGAATTCTCAGCCACAGAGCTCTTGGGCCTCAGGCCAGTTGCTATGGAGGTGAGGCCTACCATCAATAAGGATGCCAGAAAACATTTGGGAGGCATATATGAGAAAAATGAAAGTGACATAAACAACACAGCCCATTTCCATGCTACACTGTCAGTGCTATTATTCCACTTTCAACATCCTATGGAATCCAGGGATTTGTAGCTTAAGGAGGGGCATTTAAGAATTCTCAGCCAGAGAGCTCTTTGGCCTCAGTAAACTACAAACCCCAGAATTCCACAGGATGCTGAAAGTGAATTAATAGCACCATAACAGTGTAGTGCAGAAATGTCCACAGTTACAAGGTCTTCTTGCCTCCATATGTGAGGAATCTTAAAGCTGAAATTCAAAACAAAAAATGCTTCCAGAAAAATGTAAAGCCATTGCAGAAATTCAACAGAAAGAAAAAGAAAAGCCAGGACATCAACGTCACCAGACAACACAGATTGGATTGGGGACTATGGGGGAAAGTTACAGGTACAGAAATAGGCTGATTGCTATGGACACAAGGCCTAGCAGCAACGAAGAGGACAGTGTTACTCCCTCAGGAACCCAAACTGTCTACATAAATAACTCTGAATATAGATTGCATTGGGAAATATGAAGCAAAGTTAAAGGAAATGGAGAAGACAGTTTGGTGAGTTCTTAAGAGGGAAATAAAAACCCTGGGCATTGCCGGTTAAATACACTAGTGTGACTCTAAAATGCATTTTGGTTCAGTAGGTAACGTAGCAATGCAGGTGGGTCCGGAAGTATAAAAGAATACAGGAATTCTCTCTAAACCTTGAGTTGCATTTTCTAGAGCCATTCTGAACAAAAGAAGAACCATGTTGAATTGGACCAAAGATCTGTTGATCTATTGAAGTCCAGAACTCTGTTCATAGGAGAAGTTAACCCTATGGGAAGCACACATACAGAACCTGAATGCAGCAGCACCTACCAATTCATTCACTCATCAACTGGCACTCTTCTTCTGATACTGACTAGCAAGTAGTGCTCAAATGCTTTCAAACCGTCCAATATTTCACAAATGAAAACTGGGACAGATGTAGCAAAGGGTCATCAGAGTGTGCTCAAGATGGCAAACATTATTAATGAGGAAGAACAAGCAAGCTAGGAGGCACTGCAACAGTCTGCCTTTGCCTGTGTTTGCTGGGAACAGCAAGTCTCCACTCTCTTCTCTTCTCCCTGCTCCACTGAGTTAACTGTGTGAAATTGTTTTTGCATGTTGAACTCAAGTTTCCAGCAACTGAAGTAAGTGGAGGATAAAGGGTTAAGCAGAAAGAAACTGGGACATATTAAAAAGTGAGAGAATAGGAGATTGATTGGGACCATCCCTGACAAACTGGAACACATGGAGGGTACAAGCCTTGTCCTTGAGAAATTTGTCACCTTATTCAGAAGCCATCACTACATCCTCTAACAAACAAGAGCACATTTTAGCTATGCACCATGTAAATAAACGCTTCCTTTTATCTGTCCTGAATTTCTCATCATTCAGCCTTAGTTCTAAGTTTAAGAAAGAGAGAAGAAAGTTTCTCCCCCTCTACTTTCTCCATTGCTGTTTGTTGTTGTGTGCCTTCAAGTTGTTTCTGACATACGGTGACTATAAGAAAAACCTATAATGGGATTTATTTATTTTTTGCAAGATTTGTCCAGAAGGGATTTCCCTTTGCCTCCCTCTCAGGCTGAGAGAGCGTGACTTGCCCATGAGCACCCAGTGGGTTTCCATGGCTGAGCAGGGATTTGAAACCAGAGTTGCAGTACAATGGGAAAACCACTATAACACACTGACTCTCACTCTCTTCATACCATGCGTGATTTTACGAACCTCTATCATTAGTATACTCTTAACTATATTTTACTAGGACAAACAACCCCAAATATTCAAAGACTTAATAGTGTTAGTTGGTTTCAAAGTGAATCCTGTGGCACCTCTGAGATAGAAAAAAATAAATTTCTAGCATAAGCTTTCATAAACTCCAATCCACTTCATCAGGTTGCACTGATGAACCTGATGTTAGAATTTTCTTTCTTAGTTAGTCTCAAAGGTGCTACAGGATTTCTTCATATACAGAAGGTCCCCCATAACCATGGGGCATACGTTCCTGGACTTAATGCAGATGGTGAAAAACATGGATAATGGAGAAGGGGGAACCATGCAAGGTTTTGCATGCCTCTCTCTGCTGCATCCATCTCTCCCTTGGTGGAAACAGGCATGGGCTGGAGCCGTGATGGGGTTCACACTCCTCTTTCCTGCATCTGTCTCCTCCTCAGTGGAGACAGGCGTGGGGGCCATGCTGAGCTTTGCATACCTCTCTCTGCTACATCTGTCTTGTCCCTTCCTTGGTGGGGAGAGGGATGGGGCGAGCCATGGTGGGCTTTGCATGCCTCTCTTGGACATGTCCGTTTCTTCCTTGGCCAAAAAAAGCATGGGAAGCCCAGCTGTGCCTCACCATGTGCCTCTATCATCTGCCTGCACACAGCAAGGACCACCTGTGGCAGCAGCAGCAGCAGCTGCCATCGACCCAGCTCAGATCAGAGGTAAATGAAACTATGAATATCACTCATGCAGTTATGGGTGACGTACTGTATTTTCAGCCTCAAACATTATAACTTTTCCTTACAGGAGAGGTGTCCTTGATCATTTTGATTGCCTTTGCCTGAAGAGGTGCTGGCTATCCAAATGTGAATAGGATACTCTGAAACAAAGGAGGACAGCTCAAGTCAAATGAGTAACTTCTCAAATATTACATATTTGAAAGGATGCCATATGGAAGATGGAGCAAGCTTGTTTTCTGCTGCTCCACAGACTAGGACATGGAGCAAGGGCTACAAACTATAGGAAAACAGATTCCACCTAAACATTAGGAAGAACTTCCTGACAGTGATAGCTGTTTGAAGCTGTCTGGGAGTATCATGGAGTGTCCTTCTTTGGAGGTTTTTAAACAGAGGCTGGATAGCCATCTGTTAGGAGTGCTTTGATTGTTTATTCCTGCATGGCAAGGGGCTGAATTGGATGGCCCTTGTGGTATGTTCTATTTCTATGATTCTATGAATGACTATTCTGAAATCTGGCTGTTTGGCTATCCAAATGTGAATAGGATACTCTGAAACAAAGGGAGTTGGCTCAACTCAAATGACTCTATGATGACTCTCCTGAAATCCAGGGGATGGCTTTATTTATAGTGCAAAATAACTGCAAAAGGCCAAGAACGTTCCTTCCTGTTCACATTTTTCCTTCAACTTTTCATTCCAGTGGCTTGGGGGGACTATTAATTGCCCCATCTTTCTCTTACCACTGAACTTTGCTTCCTAATTTAAACAGGTTTACAAAATATCTCATGGCTCAATGTCAGAGCATGTATTTTCTATACATAATGACCTAGTTTTAGTCCCTGACATCTCACAGATCTCAGGGAGCACAACAGTAAAAGACATCTGCCTAGACAGAACATAAGAAAATAAAAATGGTTATATTGGATCAGGGCACAAGCCAATATAGTCCAACATTCACACTGTCCAGTTGTCTATAGGAAGCCCAATAGGAAGACACAAGCACAACCACACCTTGTCTTGTGCTCCACAACAACTAATGTGTAGATACTAGAAATAATATACTGCGTAGCCATCCTGACTAGTAGCAAGAGATGGCTTGAATCCTAGAGAAAGAGAGACAACACTGCCACTTTGTATAATCTGTGCTGGACTTGACAAATGAAGCAATGTTCTGACAGTATAAGGAAGCTTCACAGATTTATGCAAACATACAAGGGGTATTTATATTTATTCATTTAAAGTTTGTAAACTGCCTTTCAGGAGGTACTGACCTCCCAAAGTAGTATACAAAAATCTGTAACAAAGCATCATATTGTCTAGACCCATCAGATTAAAATAATTTTACATTCCCTTAAAAAAGTAGAACCAGCAATAACAATTAATGCAATGTACAATCACTCATACAATGCACCTGGAAATAAAAATGTCTTAAGAGTTCTTTGAGAAGGCAATAGTGATAGGACATATACATTTGGAGAGAAAATTCCACAAATACTATTACTAGTCAGTCTATTGTCTCATACTAACTTAACAAAAAGCAGGACCTCAAACCTCAGGCAGGTCCATATAGTACAGTACTGGAGGGTACTATATCAAGAAAATGCTGAAAAGAAAATACCGGCAAGTATTCCCTCTACCATCCAACACTTTTGGCAGGAAGTCTTACAACTTTCCTAGTTTAATTCTGGTATTCTGTTTATTTTTGAGCTTCCTGTGGGGCAAAGAAGAATTGATCATCTAACTTGATGCTATTTGTGGCTGTGTTGTTGGTTTTACCCTAACGTTCCTCCATAACTGGGGCTAGTGGCTCACAGAAATTAAAACAGCTTCAGATAAAAACATAGATAAGTAAAAACATATGATAGTTCAAATGTAATAAAAATATCTATAGAATTAAATACAATTTAAAACATATTCCATTAAAAAGAAAAGAGATTTTAAAAATGGAACAGCTTGCTACTGGTCTTTTGCTTAAAAATAGTCAGTTCCCCAAAGCTAGTTGAAATGAAAAATTCTTCACCAACTGGTAGAAGGGCAAGGAGGGAGCCAGTCTAGCCTTCACTAGAAAGGAATTCCAGAGCCTGGAAACAGACAGCTTCTCTCCCTTGCATTCCCATCAAATGGACCTGTGCCTTGGATTTAAAGATGTAAGAGGAAGAGATGTGAGAAGAGAGCCACTGTAGAACTGCATTTAGAATGCTGGACTGGAATTTGGGAGCTCTAGGTTCTCCACTGGGCCTTGAAACTTATTGGTTCACCTTAAGCCAGTCATTCTTGCCTGGCCTGAGGAATAATGTTGCTGTTAAACAAAACAAAATCCCAAATCCACAGAGCAGCAATATCTTTCTTGGGTCAACTCCTATGCATAAAATACATCGTGCAAGCTTTTGGAAGCTCCACTATCTTTTTCATCAGGCAAAGATGTTAAAAATCATAAAGGGGAAAAATGCTGATGATGTGAGAGTCACTGGTCTACATTCTGTCTCAGATGTTCTCTGTTGTCAGTTAAGAGGGTATTAAGGGATTTCAGTGCAAGAAGAGGCCACTGTCGCTGTTGTGAGCCATGGACACCATCTTCAGCTCACTGGAGGAAAGATAGAATATAAATGTAATAGAAAATAAGATAAATAAGGAACAGGAGGATTTGGGCCAACTCCTATTTATTCCATGTAAAGCGAAGGGAGGATTGGTATAAACACCCAATTCCAATGTATTGTTTTCCACATGTTTTTGTTTGTTGGTTTATATGCTACCTTTCTCCCAGAGTGGGACCCAAGGCAGCTTCCAAAAAAGTTAAAAACATTAATAAAACATTTAAAACAATTAACTAACATGTATTCTTCAACAAAAGGTATACCAAAATCACTCCTGTGGAAGGAAAAATTGCTCTGGAGATATCCTCCTGTGAACTTCCCCTTCTGGCCAAGACATATTGACAAGTCACATACTTCCTACTTATGTCGCTACCAGAGTGGCCAAGGCCACCCTGCCAAGCAAACATGACCAGCTTGAGACATGGTGCTCTCACTCTCAATACTCCATTTTGCAGAGCCAAACTCACATTGAAATCCACTCCTTTCAAGCTCCTGATGAGGTAACACAGCAGCTCTCAGACTAACAGCCAGTACCATGAAATCACCATCCAAAAACAACAGTGGCCTTGTTTGATCCAGTCGGTTCAAGTGAATGGTACACTGGACTCTGACCAAAGAGGAGATGGATTCCAAATCCTCGTTCAGCTACAGACTTAATGTGTGGCCTTGGGCTACCCTTTTGTGCTGAGCCTGAGGAAGAATCAGAGCTACTGGGAAGTGCAGAATCATTCACATAAACACCAGGAGTCTCCAGGTCTATAACAGGAGGAACACCAGATTGACAACGATTTGTAGGATTCAGGGTTCTGATTTTTTTTAAAAAGTTTTTATACAGTGGTGATGCACAGGTGAAGTCCAAGGGCTCCCAGGACAAGAAGAGCGGAGAGAGTGCCAGATAATGGGAGTGATGGCAAACAGGCCTGGCAGAAAAGCTGGACTGCCATTAGCATGCTGGGGCTGGCACAGATTCCTGCAGCATCATGTCTCTTATTATTATTAAAGCTGGTAACTGGATGGGCATGTATATAGTAAAAGATGCTCCTTCTACTGTAAAAATATTTTTTTCCTTATCTGCAATGAAATGGTTCTTATTCCCAAGTAAATGTGTTTAACAGCAGAACAGCGGAAACAAATTCCATTTTTATTCTTGTAGTCATGATGGTGCTATGACTTAAATGAGTTTAAAATGTGAAACAGCATATGCTCTGCTTGAATCTATCTATTTCAATCAGAGGTGGAAAACGGTGTTTTGCTTCTTTGCTCTAATACAGGAATGTAGGAGTCGTAAAGCATGGAATAACGGCCGAGGGTATATGGCTGTGTGCTTCACAACTACAAGCAAGATATATGAGTGTTTAAAGTCCTGCATCTTGTAAGTTCATTGTTGTTGTTTACATGCCTTCAACTCTGACTTACAGTGACTCTCTTGTAGGGTTTTCTCAGCAAGATTCATACAGATGAGGTTTGCCACTGCCTTCTTCTGAAGCTGAGAGAGTATAACTTGTGCAAGCTCAGTGGGTTTCCAGGGGCTGACTGGTTTTCAGTGCTCAAACCATTACACCACACTGGCTCTCTGTAAGTTTGTTAAGGCTGCCTGATACTGTGATCTGTTTGGCATCAGAGGCCCATTCACATTGCACAATTATAGCACTGTAATACCTCTTTAATTGTCATGGCAACATCCTATGGAATCCTGGGATTTGCAGTTTAGGGAGGAGCATTTGAAGTTCTCAACCAGAATGCTCTACTGCCTCACTCAAATGTAAATGAGAGGATTCCACAGCATGGAACCATGGCAGTTAAAGTGGAATAACAGCACTACAGCTGCATAATGTGAATGGGCTCCAGATGAATGTACACTGGCCAGAGACTCTGGTTAGTAGTTGGCTCAAAATGTAAAAAATAAAATAAATATGTATTTATTAAATTTTTATTGATTGAATGAATGAATGAATGAATGAATGAATGAATGAATGAATTAGATCAATGATTCCCAAACTGTGGGTTGGGACTCTAAGGAAAGTGTGATAGTTGCTTTGGGGGGGGTGCAAGAAAAGTCAGCCTGAAAGTACAGCAAATATGCACAAGAAGTTCAAGCCTCTGTGGTATGTGTGTGTGTCAGTTTGTGTGTGTGCACTGCTGAGGACTGACTGACCTCTGTAAAAGAGTGACACAAAATGACTTCCCCTGTTATGCTTTCCTCCAATCTCAGACATATAAAAAATCGGCTTCCCTTTTTGTAATGCTTTTCCATTCAGCTTCTCCAAATGTTTCGTCATTGGCTCAGCAGGCACACACCCCTTAGTGACCATGAGAATTCAGTGTTACGATGGAAGGTGCATGTGGCATGGGGGAGCTGTGAGAGAGAGGGATAGGAAAGTACATGGGGAGGTGTGACATGGAAAGGTCACCTAACATCTCCATGCAGATGTAAAGGGAGTCATAGAAGTAAAAAGTTTGAGAATCACTAAATTAGATCTAGAGTTCAAAATGAGGTGGAGAGCCGAGGAAATTTTCTGCCATTGGGATGTTGGAGGCTGCACCTGTTGCCAAAAAAACTCACACAAAGCCACCCTCCGATCTAAAAGTGGCTTGAAGTCCATTTCTTTTTTTTCTTTTTTTAAAAAAGTTAAACAGTACAGGGTGGAGTAGCATACTTCGCTTCCAAAAACAAGAGTACTGGGTGTTTATTTAAATTAAATGCTTCTCCCAAAAGACAGCTCACAGCATAGATTCAAACAAAATATGCTTAAGAACTTATTATAACAGTAAAAACAACCCAATTCAAAACAATTAAATAAACTATCCTATTAAAACAGCACTAGCTTATAACAGTTTCAAAGCAACAAAAGCATAAAAATAAGGATGCAAGTACAGCATTAAAAGAAACTTCTGCAGCAACCAGTTAATAGCCAAAACTCTGTCTCAGGCCATTTCTGCACTAGACTGTTATAGTGCTATTATAGAGGCCCCTCCCTAAACTGCAAACCCCAGGATTCCATAGGATGTTGAAAGTGGAATAATAGCACTATAACAGTCTAGTGCAGAAATGGCCTCAGTATTAAAAAGGCAATTGTCTACCAACAGAAGGGAAGCAGAAAGGTACCTACTCTGGCCTTCTGTTGGAGAGATTCCACATTCTGGGGGCAACCACTTGAGAAAGCCCTCTCATATCTTCTCACCAAAAGTGATTGCGACATTGGAGGCCTCAAGTGAAGGCCTTCCACTGAGCATGTCAAAACTCAACACAGGCTCATATAAGGAAGTGTGGTCTTTCAAATAGTTTGGACCCAAGCCATATAGGTGTTTATAGTTCACAACATATGCCCACAGACTGGAGATGGCTTAACACTTCATATCCACCTCTGTTTTAAAGACATTCAGAGATAAAAGATTGAGCCAAGAAGCATTCAGGATCAGGGGCAGTTTTATGGTGTTCATGTTTTTCTACTTCCTAGAAACAACTGCTATAGTGTTTTAAGGCAGTCCCAGAATGTTGTGGTTGTTTTTGTTGTGCGCCTTTCTTAGTTTTTTTTAGAACTCAAGGTGACCTGAAGGTGAACCTATCAAGGGGTTGTCTTAGCAAGATTTATTCAGAGGGCAGGTTTGCCTTTGTCTCTCTCTCTGAATCTGAGAGAGTGTGACTTATCTAAAGTTACCTACTGTGTTTCTAAGGCCAAATAGGTATTTGAACCCTGGTTCCTAGTGTCGTAGCCCAACTACCACGCTGGCTCTCAGAATCTTGTACAGAACAATAGTTTTCTAGCATGTACGTAGTTAATCTCTAAAGAAGAATGTACAGTGGTATTTCCTTGTCCTGCTATATCTCCTCAAGCTAGTAGGGCACTGCCAAAGAGGGATGCTTTGTAAGAATGGTTGTCACCAAGGGACATAGGCATATTGACTTCTTATCATGAAGTGGGATTACAAATGGGCTGTTTTCTGTGGACCAATATCATGATTCCAGAGTCCAGGAGTATCCTGAACTGTGAGAGTACAGGCTGCAAACTAGAGGCCTGTCCTTAATGGCTTTCTACCTTGGAGGAAAGATACTTTTGGTCTGAAGCATTAAAGCAGGGGGAGACAACTTCACTGGATTGTGGGTCAATTTTGATATGTGCCTTAGGTGCCATGCCCCACAAAAACTGTGGGGGATATTTGGTTACCAAAGACACCCTTTTGTGAAAGCAAGGAGAGGATCTGTGTCTTGCTTAAGACGAGCATTCCCTCTCCTGGAAGTGTCCATCTAGGAGTGCAATTTTCCTTGATTTGAACACACATATACACACACTATTTTTCCCCAGTAGAAGCAGCCGAAGGGCATCCGGGGTTTGCAAGAATGGAGCAGGAGGTGTGGTCACCTATTGTACAGCCCTGTAGATAAAGCTTCCGTGTGGTCTCAAACCTTTTTGGAGTTAATTGCTCACTAGGAGCTCTACCACATATGCTATATAATTATAGCACTACAGTTTAACTGCCACGATACTCCTATGCAATCATAGTACTATAACTGTGTAGTGTGAAAGAGGCCCAAAAGGACACAATGGCTACAATCATATGCCTACGGCAAAAAGTTACACTTCCTCCCTTTGTCCTTTTCCAAAAGGGATAACAAAAATGCAAACCAGAGGGAAAGTCTCAAAAAACAAGCAAAGAGAAAGGGCAGGCAGGGAAAAGGAGAGGACAACTGGGTCACTAACTTTGAGCCAACCTACGTGCTGTACTAAGTCAGGCATCAGCTTCTATCAGCTCTTTATCTCCTTTTTCCTTGTTCTTTGTTCTCTCTCTGTCCTGAGACTGTATGGGAATGCTGGAGGACTTCCAGCTACACAAATTATGTTCTGTAGGATACTGTTCACGGCTCCCTACACTCTTCAATCTGTCATTCTCCTTTATTCCTTTCTGTCAGCCTCTCTTCTACTGAAACTGCTCCCCTTCCCTCTTGGACTTGTTTGCCCTGTTTTTCCAAGCCTGTCCCTCCATCCCCTTTCCCCACATCCCGCACTCTCTGTCTTGCATATGTTTCTCGCTTCCTCCCTTCACCCCTCCAACACTCTGAGACCCTGAGAGGCACCCGGCTCAGAGGCAGGCCTGCCTGAGAGTTCTAATCACAAAATTTCAAACGAAAGAGAATTCACTTAATAGAGTTGTCACAGCTGATATTCGGCGATGTAGACCCTAGCCCCTGGCAGCAGGAGAGAGAGAGACCATTTTCTTACTAGAGCACACATCTTGGTACCTCTGTGACTTGGTTTCAACCATCACAATGGCACCAATCCATTTCTCTCTGTCTATCACACACACTCCAGCATTCAGGTGTAGAAAAGAGAAAAGCTTTTCTTTTTTTCAACTTTGTTTTTTGCAATCTTCCTCGTATAACACTATTCTTCAAAATCTAGCCCACTCTGTCTATCTTGCTTATCCAGCCACTTCATGTCTTATGTGTAGCTCTCAAGAGCCAGTTGTCAAGGGTGGAACCAACATGCAGTTATGTAGCATACATAATTTCAAAAAAATGCACACAAGTTACAAGGTGTCTCCATAAGTCAGCAGGAGACTCAAACACACATATATACACATATATGTCAATGTTTGTTGTCCTTGGGACTTAGTTCTCAAATACAGCATATTAACATATGCAGCAGACTTACGTTGTTCTATTCTACTTTGCCATAAACATTGAATCAAGCACTGATTTGTGTGTGTGTGTATGTGTGTGTGTGTGTGTGTCTTTGTCTATCTGGGGCGAAATAACAGGAAGAAATGACAGGTTTGGAAAACCGGAATGTAACAGTGCCCAGCCTCTTATTTCATACTGGCACCTGGGATTTTCAGTGCATTTGCTCATTTAAAGGGCCATAAAAATCTTGCCTATATTACTCATAAAATCCATCTATCTGCAGTGGAAATTTCAACTGACAGATGTAATAAAGAAATTAACTTCCAATATTTTAAAATCACTTTCATATCAAACTTTGAATTACTGACTTGCTTGATATTATACTTCATCCACTCCCCCATTTCCTCAGCTGAAAACTACAAAGCATTTATTGCAGAACTACGGCCATATTCCTTCCTTGCAGGAAAACAAAACAAAGCAAACATGTAATTTGCAACATCAGTCTACATTATGGAGGAGGAAGGTTATTCCTCCTTACTTCCCTCTCCCAAGCAAGCCATGGGAACCCTTGTCCTGTGTCACGCAGCTGAAGATATGAAGCAAAATCAGGGAAAATCTACATAATGAGACATCGCAAGAACAAGTAAAGTTGTCCTGGAGACAAGCCAAACATAGCTAAAGTTATATTATCTATTCCTGTTGTTCTTGTCTTTAAATTTGGAATTCACATTATGCAAGCGATCTTAAGAAATCATTGGTTACCACTTATGTGGTCTACAGCCATCAGCAAGATGCTTTTATTAGCACTTAAAGGCCATTTATTTTTTATTCCATATGCAGTCATTTTTTTGGGGATGCGTGTTTTGGGATGTCACTTCTTTTGTTCCCCGCCCTTCTGCCTCATTAGCAAAGTCCAACCCCACCATTATTCTGCTGGTCACATTGTCAGCCAAGAGAGGCCTTTGGCAATGGTGTGTACGTGGAGACCTCCATGCCATGAAAGCCATAAAGAATAAGCAGCATAGTAACCCCCAAGAAGTTAGGTTTATTGAATCAATGGGGCTTACTTTTGAGTAGACACTATTGGATAGGGTTACCAGTTCAGGACTGACCCAGCTCTGATTAGATTATCAAGGTAACAGATTCTTAAAAGAGCAGGGAAAGAGGAGAAGTTCTATCTAATGTCTGCAGCAGGACACATATGTTTAGAAATACTTCAAGAATTGGACCCCTTTCACACTATGCAGTTATAGTGCTATGATTCCACTTTAATGGCGATAACATCCTATGGAATCCTGGGATTTGCAATTTAGGGAGTAGAGTTGCCATTTCAGGATTTCCCAGGCCCTCAGGTTTCAGCATTATGAATTTAGTAGCAACCTCAGTTACTCATAACTTCTCATTCAAACACAAGCATATGTGTGTGCACACACATACTTTCCTGTTTGGAAATTAAAGCAGAAATCTTAGCTAAGGGGGCTCTTCCCACATCAAAGTGAAAGGAAGGGATTATTCTTTCTCTCTCATTTAGTATAAGGGGTAAGGAACAAGTAATCTAGTTTACTTGCCTCTAGCCAGAGCGGAGTGAAGAGTGAACTCTGGTGCTACAATGAGTAAAAGGAAGCTAAGTCAGTAAATACAGAGATCCCCAGGAAAGTCTTTGCAAATTACAGTGACAAATCAATTAAGCCTACAAATTGTAGCAAGGTGCTTCTCTACTATCTGAACTGGAGATTTTCATATACACCTTTCCTCTTGTCCAGAGCTGTGCCCACCAAAACAGGAGCATTTGCAACCTTATCTCTTGTCTGGAGATGACCCTCAAAAACTGGAGACTCAGGGCCAAGCCTTGAGATCTGACAAATCAACTACTGGATTGTACTGCATAAAGCTTTATAGATAATTGAAAAACAAGCATGTCTCTATCTTCTCTCCCCTCCTAGTAGCTGTACAAAGCTACTTCTGCCACCTCCTACCAAACCACCCTGCCTCCCAAAGCTTGGAGGAGGTGGCCATTGCAGAATGGATGTGTGGAGGGGACATTGGCAGGCACTGGTGAGCTAGAAAAGGAAGTTCCCCAGGGAACTCTTTCTTCATGGGCCTGACCTGTGCTTGCCTCCTGAAACATTGCATCCCTTATGAGTACAGAATTCCAGTAAACCAGTGGGGCATATTTCTGAGGAGACACTATGGGATTGTAGCTGGACTGGACAGAAGTCACTGAAAACCAAACATCTCCACCTAACTTGTCATCCATCCATCACATCATTTATATCCTGCCTTTCTTCCAGGTTGGAACTCTTCTCTCCTCCCCCCACCCCCGGCTAGGAAGGCCACTGCCACCAAAAAGATTTCTGGTTGGGCCACTCCACATTCCAAAGTCCCTAACCATTTCCTGTAATATCCTATGGAATCCTGGTATCTGCAGTTTAGGGAGGAGCTCTTAGAATTCTCAGCCAGGAAGCTCTTGGGTCTCATTGAACTACAAACCCCAAAATTCCACAGAAAGTTCCTATGCAAGTTAAAGTGGAAAAATAGTATATAATAGTACACTATAATAGTACAGTGTGATAAAATACTAGGACTCTGGGAGACTAGAGTTCAAATCTCCAATCAGTAACTGAAACCCACTTGTTGACCTTGCGTAAGTAACACTCTCTCTACCTCAGACCAAGGCAACAGCAAATCTCCTCTGAACAAATGTTTCCAAGAAAATCCTATGTTAGTTCCCCTTACAGTCATCCTAAGTCAGAAACAACTTGAAGGCACACAACAACAACATGATAAAACCACAATGCAATACTGTATTTCTGTCAAAATATTAAAAATGTAATTTAAAAAAAAAGCCAGAAAAAAGTCATATTTAAAATGTAGGTTTTTTAAAATAGTTTTGATATATTAAATGTGAATTTTGAGCAAACATGGAAATGTAGGTCACCTGGCTCATTATGTTTTAATTGGGGCTTAGTATCATTCCTCATTAGTTCAGAGACAAGTAAGTACAGAAGTAAGGCTCTGTGGATAACAGTCAATCCAACACGGAATAGCTTTCAAGTATTTAATTCTGCAAACTGAACCATTCTTTTGATACAGATTTATCTCTGTGCTGTCCACCACAACGAGTGCAAATACAGAGATTGCTCTAGTTCTGTGACTCTTCTTCGCTATGTGCCCTCAGTTCCTTTTGAACAAGGCTGGGCAACCGTGATTCTCCAGATGTTGCTGGACTGCAGCTCCCAGCAGCTCTAGCCAGAATAGCCAGGAATGCTGGAAGTTGCAGTCTGGCAGCAATTGGTGTGCCCCATTTTTTTTAAAAAAAAATGGCTCTAAGCAGAATCCTCACTTTAGAAGAAAAGACAGGATATAATTAAAGCGATCGATTGCTTGAGAAGTGAACAGTATGATTTGGAGTAGAACTGGGGAGAGCTGATCCCTGCCATGAAGCTCTTCAACTGGGTTACCATCCACTACTACAGGGCAGCTGGAAGAACAAAAGCGATGGACAATCTGTGTTACCCTGAACACTTTGAAAGATAAGATGGGATTAAAATTTAACATTCATCCTCTTTAGCATTCACCCTCTTACTACTAAGGCGTAAAAGTGTTATTAGCGAGCTGGTGTGGTGGTTTGAGCACTGGACTACAACTCTAGAGGCCTGGGTCTTCAATTCCTTACTTGGCCATAGAAACTAACTAGGTGACCTTGGGCACATCACACACACTCAGCCCCAGAAAACCCTGTGATAGGTTCACCTTAGGGTTGCCATGAGTCGGGAACAACTTGGAGGCACCCATAACAGCAACAAAAGTAATATTAGCTACAGTAAACGCATGGAAATCAATGAGACCAGAAGCAGTTGTGATTACCAAATCCCCTTTCCCTTAGTCACATTGTTTATTGCAATGGGTCCAGCCACCATTTCCAGCATAGCCATTGGTGAGGAATGCTGACAGCTGCAGTCCAACAATGCCTGAGGTCTGCATGATTCCCACCTTTGATTTAGGCCTAGGAATTTGTGCCCAACATAAACAGCATTCTGTTTATCAGTCCCTGGCATTGTAGGTTTAGCAAAAGTGTGTCCTAACAATTCCCTAAAAACAGGGCAGAGAAAAATCCAGCCTTCTGGCCTAATTTGACCCCAAACAATCCATGGAAGACTCCCCCAGTCAAAATGAACATCCTCTCAAGTCTTACAAGAATGCTAGCCTGATATTTCCAATCACTAATCAAGGCTCTGTTCCTGGCTATGACTAAGAAATAGGGAGGAAGGGTGAAATTGGCTGCATTCTCAGCCACCAGTTGCAATTTCAGAGAGCTGAGCACAGGGGAATCTCTCCGCCCATCTCTCCATCTATCAAACTGTGCCTCCTCCCATTCTTGCCCTAAAGTATCCCCTCCACTAAAGTTTGGGTGTTACAACTGGGAACTCCATATACCCGCCAACATTTCACAGATTAAAACCGGGATGTATGTGGTCAAGTAACATCAGAGTGTGGTGAAGATGGCAAAAGTTATTAATAAAGAAGAACATACAAGCTAGGAGAGACTGCAGAAGTTTGCTTTCATCTGATACTACCAGGAAGGGTAAGATTCTACCCCCTCCTCTATCTCCCCATACCAAATTAACTGACTGCAACCTACTTTTGCACTTTAAACTCAGCTTGCAACAATTTATGTAAACTGGAGACAAAAGAGGAGCAGTGTGAGGATGAGAGGGAAAGCTGCACATTTTAAAAGCAACCCAAAAAGTGGGATGACAAGAGATTACTCAGGACTGTCCCTGCCAAATTGGGACAGTTGAAAGGTATGACAATAGCCAGAACTTCTAGCAGAAACTGCTACCTGTGAAAGAGGGCATAGAAGTTGCAGTAACACCTGTGAAGAAGGGAAAAGTGGGGGGATTCTGCACTTGAAGTGCACTTGACAGCAGTCCTGTATCTTTTCCAACAGGCACTTGTAGAGAGAGCAGAAATCTTCTAAATTTAAACACAGCCTGCTTGCTCACTGTTTATATTGTAAATTCCAGATCTGATGCCAAGCAGGGTTTTTGGTTTGATTTTGTTTTGTTAAGATTAGCAAGCACAGAATTCAGTATCAGATATCTCTCGCTTTTTCTGTGTCTCATGCATACACATATGCACACACACACATACACACACAGTGGCCAATCCCTCTTGATTTACAGCAAAGAAAGAATATTTGCCTATTTTCAGTGACAAGGGAAAAAATCCTTTTCTTCTTCTAATCCACTCCCAAAGGGAATCTTCATGCTTCTCATAAACACCAACCTACAAAAGCCCTGATAACAGAATTATTCATTCCAAAGAAGAATGATTCGTCAAAGAGTACAGAAATGGCAAGCCTCAGAATTACTTCAGCACAATAAATCCAAAGGATAGTTTTCTCTCCATTTCTTTCACTACCCGCATAACCAGAATCAACTACTTGCTTGCTTGCTTGCTCCATCCAAGCCAACCAATCTCGAAAGAAGACAAAATGTCAGAAGCAACTACTTTCTGACTGTGATCTGAAGTTGTGAATTTTATGTAACAATAACATGCGATCTTCACAGGCAGAGCTCGTATTCATAGGTAGCCATGCTGGCCATGTAGCAAAATACAACAAAATACAAAATCCACAAAAGAGTGATACTTTTATCGGCCAGCTGAGATGCATAAAATACATCATGCAAGCTTTTGAAGCTCCACTGGCTTCTTCAACAAGCAGAAGATATTTAAAAATCATACAAGAGAAAAAAGATGATGATGTCAAGTCACAGGCTTACATTTTGTATCAGACATTGTTTCCGCTTTCACTCAGTTCTGGAGGGACCTCAAAGTGGGCAGAGGTCACTCCCCTACTTTGCCATGTAGAGACTGAGATAAAGGACGCTAAAATTTAAACACCATTAGCAGCAATAAAGTAATTCCCTGAGGATCCAGATTGTCTCTGCCCTCATTGAAGCCACAGGCTTCTTTCTTAGGCAGAGAACACTGAATTATTTGAGAAGTTTGTGTACTACTACATCTGGAAAAACTCTTAGGTGCTGTATAAGTAAAACTGACCCATTACAATCCAAATAAAAAAGTTTTATCTTTGTTGGAGGTTGAAATCCTGAAGAATTAAGTCCCAGTCCTTAACTTCTTCCTGTTATAAGATTTCCCTGTTACAGCTAAATTCAGTATCTTCAAATCCAAGAAATATATTCACCCCCGTTGCAGCTAAATTTGTTTTTTTCCAGATGCAGCAGCACAATTTTTCCAGATGTAGCAGTACACAGACTTCTCAAGAAATTCAGTGTTCTTTGCCTAAGAAAAAAGGCTATGGCTTCAGCTGAGGACATATCTTCTGCCTGGTGGAGAAGCAAGCAGAGCTTTGAAAGCTTCCATGATGTATTTTATGGATTTTGGTTAGCTGATAAAGGTATCATTCTTTTGTGGACTTTAGATTTTGTTGCATAAAGGCAGGGCTGTGACTATGCCAGTCTGAATCTTTTATAATCAAACTGTACTTGTGCTCTGAATTTGGTTTCTTTAGATTTTTATTTAATTTAAGAAAATCCTTCTACCCCAGGGTTTCAAGGCAGGTCAAAAGCTGTAAACAGTCAGGTCAAGATATTCTGGCAGGCAACTCCCACCATTACCTACCACTTAAAACTACTCAGCACATTTCCAGCCTTTCACTTATTTCTATGTTGTCCACAACAGATGCAGTTGTCCTTGTGGGATTTTCCTCAAATAATGTTCCTCTTAATAAGCTTATACAAATTAGGCAACTTCACAACAATTTCCATAAAGTGCTTCATTCTTAGGTCTTTGGCACATAGATTCTGCGCACAGATCTTCACAGTGGCATTTGGAGAGATGCCAGAGCTACACTTTCTGGGCTCAGCAGGTCACTTTCCCTGTTTCAACACTTTCCCTGTTTCCCCTTGTATTTATAAAACAGGGGTGCATTTCCCTTAGCCAAGTCTCCTGCTGAAAGCTCCAAGCTGAAATCCTGCTCCCTTCTGAATGAGAAAGAACAGCCAACCTCTCTCCCCTTTTCCCCACATCTGTCTGTGTAAGCTGTGCAGCCTGCCTTTCAGCAATATCCCCAAAGTCCTCAGTCAGCCTTGCTCTGTGGTATGTAGACTCTCTCCCACTCCCCCACTCCCACCAGCCACTGCCATGTTCAACTTCTTTCATTAATAATGAGTGTCTGGTTTTTATCAGCTCCAGCCACCCTAGGCTTAGTCCATTATACACAGAAAAGAGCCAGCCACTGGCAGCTGGCAGGCTTGGCGAGATGAGGAGCTGCAAAACACTGACAAACAACCCTCCTCAGAGCTTTCTGTGCCCACTGAATACGGCGCAGCCTCAGCTAAGCAGAGGTCGGTTCTTTGCATCTTCATTATTTATTTTCACCATAATGACACCATTTGCCTAAATGGGTATGAAGCCTCACTGTGCTAAACAAACACAGCAATTCAAACAAAAAGGAGCCTTATAGCACCAGTGAATGTTCATGCCACAATAAATGTGCCTGCCTTTAACAAGAAATGGATTGTGGCAGGAACTGTCATAGGCTCTTAACTTTTGTTAGTTTTAGAAGGAGCCACACAGTCTCTCTTTTTCTGCAAAAGGCTAACATGCCTACACTTTCAGATGAAAAGACAGTCTGTATATCTGAAGAATGTACAACCCATCATTTAAGTTAATATATTTTCATTCTTCACTTGCTCAGGAACATGTGGGTAAGGTTCAGTCACTAGGTGGCACTAGTTTCAGTTATATCTGAGTCAGTAGTTTGCTATTCTGTTCTTGCATAAAAGAGGCAATGAATGTCTTGTCTGGCTGCCTTACTGGTGTGCCTTCTGAGCTAACTCTTGTCCCGTCCCTAAAATGCTTTGGACCTCAGCTATCAGAATCCCTAACTATTGCCAAGGCTTCTGAGAGTTGAAGTCCAAAACATCTGGAGGACCAAAGGGTGACAACTTCTATTCAAAGACAGTGTTGAGGAACTGTTGGATTCCCAGATGTATTTGGCCTACAGTGCCATCAACATTAGCCAGGCTAGCCAATGGTGATTCATTATAGAAACTGAAGTCCAACACCATCTAAAGAGTTATACATTCTCTGTCCCTACTCTAATCCCACGGCACTCAACTCAACAATTTCAATTCACTTCTAAGTACATATGTACAAGAGTACAGGATAGGACTACATTGTTAGTTATACTGTATGGAGGAACAATAGTGCACTTGTTCTACCATTAACATATACTGGATGGGTAAAATGATTGGAAAACAACCTCTGGGTCTTATTTTGTATAATGTTTCAGGTGCATCACAGTTCAAAACTACAGAAAAAAGAGTGCTTTGGGACTATACAAAGTGAGTTTGTATAGCTATTTAACAATGTAGTCCATGAGTTTTTCAGTCAGAAAATTAAGTCCAAACACTTGCTTGACTGTCAATCACCACACTGTATTAAGTATCTTCCCACCCTGATTTTCATGGAGGTCTTAGAGGTGTCAACTATGGAATTAAACTAACCTCAACATCAGCCTCAGAACTTTTAACACACACTGGCATTGTATTTTCAAACTCCTGGCTACAGCCATGAGGACTAGAGATGGGAGGAGGAAGAGGAGGATGGGGAAGTTGTTGCTGTTGTTGATGATGATAAACATCACCTTCATTCTGTAAATATGTCGTCACCTGATGTGATGAAATTATGTAATTGTAATTGCCAAAGGTATCCATTTATCTGTGTTGTTCTCTAGACAAACAAACAATGCAAATCATCACATCCCATTATAATCAATGGACTCAATGTGTGCGTGCCTGCAACAGTGTAGGCATGTGTCCCCTGCATTCATTGACTATCGGACATGGCACCTTGTGCAACCTTGCATTCATGCATGTGGAGGTCACATGGGAGGAGGGCCCACCGTATTCTGAATGTTTCAGCATCAAGCTCCTCACTTTTTTTCTCGTGTGTGAAAACACAGTGTTTTCCCACTGCTTTCCTTTGAGTTGCTACCATTGTATTCTACTGCAGGTAGAAGGAATAGGAATCTGTCAGACTTCTATGTTACCCCACTGGAACACCCTGTCCCGGAGTCTACAATTTTGATATTAAAATATGATTCAATGTGCCTGAGAGGTCACTCGGATGGGCATGTAGGCAGCAATGGTCAAACAATCGAAAACCAGGTCAGGCCAGTACACTCCCCCGTCACATAGCCCCAGGAGACCTCAAGCTGTGCAGACCCACAGTAAACAAAGGGTCCTCAGCCCCTGAAAAGCCGACTTGAGAAGATTAGCATGTTTGCCCCAAGTTGAGCAAAATCCTATCAGGCAAGCACCATTTACATGAAGTCACACCACAACCCAATGCAGCCAAAGATTCTGACACTTTGGCAACACCTTGTGATCTCATCACACAAAGGAAGTCACCATTGTGGTGCTTCTTTCTCATTGCAACATTCATTGTTCTCCCTGGAAAGGATTAGCCCTCCAGGTACATTTTCCCCTACAAATAGCCCCAGTTTTTGAGTGGCTGTTTGGATCACTCCCAGTCATCCCAGCAGACCGTTTCTCCATCCATTGAGTAATCCCCTCAGCCCTCTCTGTGCTGAGCCCCACTTCTCCGTTGTTTTTCCCAGACCAAGGACTTCAGGAAAAGGTGCAGTATTACGCCAGCTACAACCCCTTCAATATTCCCCTATCCAGTTTCCTCTCTTTTGCTTCTTAATAGGTCTTGAGTGAGTGTGTGAGTGATTGCATTGGTGCATGAGACTTTCATTCAATAAAATCATTTATTGGACATTTTTGTTTGGTTTTTGGCTTGGCCTGACCCCATAAAAACTGGGTAAAAAGACCCCGCTAGGTTATCCTGCCTCTCACATTACTATTACTTGTGCTCTGGCTAGTTTCCATTCCCCATCACATGGAACACATTGAGGTGTCCCCCAAGAGACCACAGAAATCAGGATAACATCTACCAGTCTGGGCCATTCACAAAGCAGTTGAACACACTATGTTCTGTAGAGAATGATAGTAACAGTATATAGATGCAGAATCTGCTGTAGGGATTATGTGCTATCAGTATACTTGTACCTTGTTTTAAGCAGAAAAGAAATAGAGAGCTAGGCAGATTGCCCTTCTTAGATGGGCATCCAAACTGGAGTGTAAATTTTGTTGAAATAAATCAGGTTTGCAACATTTATATATTGTGTGGTTTATATTTACAAGAAAAAAATGTGAGGGTCAGAAATCTCCAGAAGTGTAATCTATTGCTGCTGACTCAACAACCCTTGCCACCACTCTCTTCAGCAATTATAAAAGAACTGCTAGTTTTCCAGTCCTTAACTGATTCTTCAACTGACCAAATTTGCATTTTTTGCATATGAACAAAAAACTTGCCAAAGCAGAAAGCATGTTCTTTCTTTTTATATTAGCGCCTATTGCATTTAGTATATCCCTATTTTAGAATAGGCAAACTTCCCTCTATATGAGACAAGAAACAAAAGCCTCTTCTAAGATGGCACCCATCTCTATAAATATTTGTACTTAAGCAATCTATACTTGATCAAGAGAATTTATCAGGAAAATTAGCTAATTCATTTAAATTGAGGTTGGGAGCACTCTTGTTCTAGATTTCTGTTTTAGACTTCAGCTCCAGAAACCACAGGCAGTATGGCCACTGATAAGGGCTCATGGGAACTGTAATCTAAACCATCAGGAGGACCAAGGTTTCTGCACCGCTATTTTAAACCAAAGTGATTAATCCGGCATGGCTAAATTATATCCATTTTACCAAATCACCATCATCTCATTATGTGTTCAAAGTACAACACCCTCAGCTTAGTCATCCTCACTTCTAGTGAGACTTCAAGCCTGATTTGCTATAAGACACAGTTATTTGACTTTATAGCAGTCTATTGTATATGCAGAACTTTCCTCCATAACCACACTTGAGATTAACTGATTATCTTCTAACCTCCATGAATTTATTTAATTCTTTTTTAAAAAGTCATCCACGTTGGCAGCCATCACCACATGTTGTAGCAATGAATTCCACAACTGAACTGTGTATAGCGTTGTAAAGGGCTTCTTTTTACTGGTACTGAATTTCACCACCTTCACCTTCAATAGATGACATTGGTTGTAGTATTATACGAGGGGAAGGAAAACTTTACAGAGCCAGTGTAGTATAGTGGTTTAATCATTGGACTACAGCCCTGGAGACCAGGGTTCAATTTCTCACTCGGCCATGGAAACTCACTGGGTAACCCTGGGCTTGTCACACGCTCTCAGCCCCCAAAAATCCCATGATGGCTGCACCTTAGAGGTGCCATAAGTCAGAAACAATTTGCAAGCACACAACAACAATAAGGAAAACTTTTCTTCATCTATTTTCTCCACAACATGCATCACTGTATTCACCTCTCACGTATCTTTACTTGCTGACACTTAGTAGCCCCAAGCATCGTAACCTTATAAACTTATAAACTTATAGGGGAATTGCTCCATTCCCTTGATTATTTTGCTTGTTCTTTTCTGTACTTCTTCCAGCTCTACAGTGTCAGTTCCTCCAACATTAAATGCATAGCTCTATGTTTTCAAAACATGCTTGGTCCTAGGATGGCTGAACGTCTTATTCACAAAATGCTTCTTCTGGACTTCCAGTTCAGTCGGTTCCCTGCTTGCTTCTCCTTTCAACCCAATGGGACAGAGGGAGAGGTCACGGTGGAAGGATTACTGTCCAAGGTGCCTCCTCTTAATCAGCAGAAAAGCCAACAGGCTGCCAACTCACCAACAGTAACTATGCCACTAGGGGATTCTCTTATGGCAGCTTGCTCTAATCCATGGTTGTTGAGACACCAGAAAGCCCCAGGGTATATCCAACCAATTGTCTTATCTGTCTTAGCTATGAATTTTCTGAAAGAAAGCATTAGGATTACATGGCTTTCAAAAATAAATCAGACAGCTACTGCTAATTTAGACAAAGAGAGGAAGAGAGGAGATAGTAGAGATATGAAGACCTAGGGGAAAACTCAGGAAAAAAAGTATTTTTTCCCATTCCACTCTCCAAAAAACAAAAAACCCTTCCTCCTCCAGGAAAAAACAAACAAATAAATAATAATATGGAAAATTTTCTTTTAGAATGATGAATAAAGTGTTTAAGTTACAGTGTTTACATATTTACTGCTCCAAGTCTTTTCTAAAAATGATGGAAGAGGAAGATTTTTTTATGTAAGACCATATACAGTATCAGATCACATGTGCATGTGAGAGCGCATGTCCCTTCAAGTCTTCTGTTGAATTATAGTGACCCCATGGATTTGAGAGGGTTTTCTTGGGCAAGGAGTACTCAGAGGTAGTTTTACCAGCAACCCTCTCTGAGATATAGCCTACAGCGCTTTATATTCTTTGGTGGTCTCCCATCCAAGTACCAACTGGGGCTGACCCTGCTTAACTTCCAAAATCAAACAGATCTGATATCGTTAGGGTATTTAGGTCATCATCAGATTATAAGTCCTGGTTCCAGATTTCTTTTCTCAATCCATTTTATGAAAATAAGTGTATTAGGTCTGCCTGAGAGTACAAAGAAGTAGTGGAGACACAATAATTTTCTCCATTTTGCTAATGTTGATATTTTGTTCCGTTTTTTATTGGGATTTTGGTTTGCTCCTCAAACTGACAAAACCATAAAGGTTCCTTATGGTTTAGGGGTTCTTTACAGTTCTGGACCTATGAGTTACAGTTGTAGAAAAAGAAAATAAAGTAAGCTCAATTTGTAATTATCCTTCCAATAAACTATACTTTTAATATATCATATGTGTTAATTTTATGCCAGAGTTATATACAGGGATGGGACGAATCCAGAATTGTCCAGATCCGGATCCGGATCCTGGAAGATTCTGGGAATCCACGAATCCATGAATTTCACAAATCTCGAATCTTTCGAATCCTTTTATTAAAAAGGGTTTGAAAAGCAAGAGAAAGAAGGATAATCTTGGGCAGGACACACACTCTCAACCTTAGCAAAAGCCTAGGCAAAGGCAAACCTCTTTCTGGAGAAATGTGGCCAGGACAATGGCCATAGTTTTGCCTCATGATTTCCCTAGATTGAAAATGACATGAAGGCCCTTTCTACACAGGCAGGAAAATGTGGATTAATCCCACATTTTCCTGCCTGTATAAACAGGACCACTACAGTACGGAGATAATCCAGGTAAAAACTGGCTTTTCTTTGCATAGCTCCTTTTGACATCCTGGGGTTTGTAGTTTGATGATGCACCAGCACACTTTGGCAGAGAAGGCTGTGACACCTTGTAAAACTAGAAACCCCAGAATTGTGTCTGAAAGAGCTTTGCAAGAGAGCTATGCAAAGGAATCTTTCAGCTGTCCTTGAAATCTCAAGCCTGTGCCTTCCAGTCAAGTGCTGAACTTAAATATTAAATGTTCGATTTAAATATCTTAGAATACAACCCCATATGTAATTTCTGAAATTGTTAGCAAATGCCATTATAACTCTAAGAGAAAAACTGACCTACTTGCCATCTCCCCTTGGGTGTCTGGTCTCCCAAGTTTTCATGTGCCTGATTTGCAACAAACTATTTGGTTGATGGATTTGAAAGATTCAGTTTGCCTATTTTGGCACGGGGGTTCGGATTCGCGAATCTCGAATCCTTGCTGAGAATTCGAGGATTCGGTTGGCCCATCTCTAGTTATATATAATGATTTTTATGTTCCTAAGGTAATAAAATGGCTTTGAACAGTGGGTTAATATTGCATTTTTTTAAAAAAATTCCAAAATATTGCATTTTTTTCTGAATAAGCAAGAAAAAATCTCCCCATTGCTACAAAATTTCTGGAAAGTTTACATCTTTAGTAGATACTGGGCAATTTATTATAAACAGTATGTTACTTAGAATATGTTCCTTTTCCCAATAGTAAGCATATTGTGTGGTTTAGTGGTTTGAGTATTGGATTAAGACTCTGGACTAGGGTTCAGATCTCCACTCAGCTATGGAACATGTCAAACGCTTTCAGTCTGAGGAAGGCAATGGCAAACTGCTTCCAAATAAATTTTGCCAGGACAACATTGTGATAGGTTCAACATAGGGTCAGAAATGATTTGAGGAGGCACAACAACAACTACAATTCCATAATTTCCACTCCTCTTGCAGTAAAACTGTAAGCTTTGTTTAAACTTATAAACAAAGAGATTGAGGCCTCAATAAATGGTAGAGGAGGGATATCGAATGGTTCAAATGCTGGCTTATGTTATACCTCACACTGCTGCAGTTAATTATTTTTTTTTTAAAGATAACTAAAGATAACTTAGTCACCTCTGAAAACAGTGAAGACTTATAGAATCGTTAACTATAATGGTGAATAACTACTTTGGATGCCTCAAGCTATAACTGTGCTTCATTCCTTTTCATGCTCTTCATACTCTGTACTGGGCTAAGCTATAAGCCATCCATGCTAACAAAAGATCAAAGCCCAAATTCTTCCTGCTGCATCCAGATGAACCCAATAGATGCAAGCTGGGCTCAGCCAGCCTTCCCCAAAAGCAGCCAGCAGTGGCAAGCACCAAGTAAGACTGGCACTGGCACAGGCACATTCCAAGGCCTAGTGACAAAGGCTGTATTCAGGCTCACATCACTGCTGCCAAACTGAAGAAGCGAGCAAACCTGCTGGAAGGGAATCAACGAGCTGCTGTCCCTTCCTTCTCCTCCTGCAGCCTCTGCAGTGAATATATATTTGAGAAGGCCACCAAGGAAATCTTTAAGGGTAAAAAATCTACTGGAGGTGGCACCATCACTGTGAGGCTTAGCCTGTTGAAAGTGATTGCCAAAGGAGCCCATGGACTCCAGCACTGAGGTACAGGCTGCATTCCCAGTTGGGAGACCATCCTTCATAATTATTAGAAACTAGGTCAAGCTAAGCTCAAGACATATAGCTGTCTGGGGAAAACAAGATTGCATTTCCCCTCCATCCAAGAGACAGACATCAGCCAATTCAATGGTTCAATATTAGGTTAGCACTTTGTTGTTTTCTGTCTCCAAGTCATTTTCAATTTATGACAACCCTAAGGCAAACCTATCACGGGACTTTCTGTGGCAGAGAGGGTGTGATGTGCCCAAGGTCACCTAGTGAGTTTCCATGGCTGAGTGGGGAATCAAACTCTGGTCTCCAGGGTTGTAGTCTAGTAATCAAAACCACTATGCAACTCTGGTTCTCACATTAGGACTGGAGATGGGATATAGTTCTCTAACATACCCAGGGGCAGCCGGCTAGTTTCAGGGGTGTAAGAAATTGGAGGAAAGACAAAGAGATTTCTCAAGAGGAATAGCTGGAGGGTTACTACTACTTCTGTTTCACAGAGTTTTGCCATCAAAAGTGGTTGATTCCTGCCCTAAAGATAAGGGCAGTCAAGAAAGGTGTTACACTTACATCTACTTTGCTGACTTTTATGGATTCACCAGTGTGATAGCCAGAGTGGATGTTGCCAGACATCCACTGCCAAATATACGAATATGAAGATTGGCAAAATAAGGCTCAGCCTTCCTTCTCCCTTAAAGTTATAACAGAGTATGTAAGGAAGCAGTGGTAGGCAGAGGATGGGAAGGGTAGCTAATATCTTCCAAATGTTCTGATTTGGCAGGAACAGATTTGGCAGGAATCTTCTGTCATCTCACTTTCTCAGCTGCTTTTAAAATGTCCAAGTTTCTCTCTCCTGCTCCTGCTTTCCACTTTTATCCTCAGCTTACTTCAACTGCTGCAAACAGAGTAGTTAACATTCAATTAACTCAATGGGAGTGGGGTGGCAGAGGAGGTGAGAAGAAGGAATTCTGTCCTTTCCAGTAAGCTCAGGCAAAAGCTTCTCCTAGCTTGTGTGTTTTCCTCATTAAGAGCTTTTGCCATCTTGATCACACTCTGATGTTGCTTGCCACATGGCTCCTGGTTTTTATCCATGAAATGTTGGAGGGTATGGTAGCCCAGGAAACTAGTAATTCAGTGTATGGAAGTGGGGCTTAACCGCTACACTACAGTGCAGTATGGGGTTTCAGGTCAGAACTGCAGATGGGAGGGAAGGATTACTCCCCTTCCCTAATTTTTGACAAGCCAGATATACAGCTAGCTGTGTCATCAATCCTGAATCTGAGTACAGGCACTAGAGTAGTTGAGACTGGTGGGAAAGAGCCCCTTGAGCAGGGGCTGCATGATGTTCCCAAGGCTATTTATGTGGTCTCCAAACTCCCGTGGAGCCCCCACCCTGTGCCAAAATAAAAGTCAACAAAAACTGTTTTTTAAAACATCTGGAGGCCTCCAAAAGCATCAGGCTTTTGCTATTAATTGGTTTCAGGACTCGTTAACACCAGCCCAACCTCTTGCAATCCCCTAAAAATCAAAATTGGCAGTGAATGTCTGGCAGCATCCAGGCTTGGCTGTTGGTAGAGGTTTTTGGGGGGGGGGGTTGGTCTTAAAAAACCAAAAAAAAAAAAACAGACAAAAAAAAACCAAAACAGAACCAAAAAAAAGCAACCATTCTAAGCTTTTTCCACTTGCTTGGTGTGGCAGGATACTAACCTTCTTTGGCCAATCCCACAGACTCACTTTTATTTCTGTCGGAGAATCTTTAAGTGCTTCCAACATTCTGTTCTGACAAGAGGGCTTTGCACATGTGCAAACATGGAGAATCTAGAATGAGACTATAGAACACTTGTAATTTTGCTATTACAGTGAATGAAATGAACAAAGGAGGCTTGCAACAAATATTACAGTGTGGCATTCTCTCATTCCAGCTAGCCAACCATACTTTCTAGAATATTTGTGGCCCTCTGGATGTTGCCAATTTCCACAGCCTGATCCAGCCAGTAGGACTGCTCTGGTCTTCTGCTTAATTCAAGAGCAAGAAGTTACTTATGGGACTCACAATACTGTCCTCCCTCCTGACCCAGATGATAATGGCAAGAATCTTTTCTCCACTGGTCATAGAGACACCTATTCCTCTTTCCTTCTATAGAAAAGCAGCTTCAGACCATCCAGTTAAAACAGAGGTAGGAATTGTGTGATCTTCCTTCCACCTGTTGCTTGACTGCAGTTTTGCTAAATCCTTGACATTGGCTATGCTGACTAGGGCTGCTGGAACAACAACTGGAAAGATCAGTGATTCCCACCCTTTTATCAGTGTTAGGAACCACATGAGAAGAACATGGAAGAAATATGTCAGGCCCCTCTCTTTTCTGTAAGATGTGTTGCAAACTGTTGGATGATTGGCTGCTCATCAAAGTTTGGATGGAACCTGTACAAAGACTGAACTGGAAATGCCTGAAAATTGGTGGAAATTACATAGGTCATCCCATCTTTGCTTCTTGTGAGTATCATAATCAATTTCAGCAAAATGCTCTGCTCCTAGGCTCTATCTTGTTCCTCTGACATACATTTTCTGGACATGGCTGTGCCCTATGTGGTAAGGATATAATGACCTGTCATCCAAGAGACCAGTGTCTCCAGGACCTGACCACACAGCCTGTATTACTTATGGCACTCAGAACCTGACTCATATCATGGTTGTGTATAAAATTAGGTCAGAGAGTAGAAGGTGACTAAGCTGCCCCTTGCCCCAATTCTAGCACAACACCATAACAAGCTCAAAGATGCAATGCAAATAATGATCACATCTAGTGCCAAACTAGATGAGATGGCTAAAGATCTGCAGTAGTATGCAGTAGTTGGGGGAGGAGATTCCTTGAAGAAACAGTAAGGGGTGTACTTTTAACTCCTTCTCTGGTGCTGTTGGTATGATGAGTAGTACTGTACTTGTAAAAAGTTATTTTTGGACTACAACTCCCAGCCAATGTAACTCACAGTCATACTGAACATCTGGGGCACTTTTCGCACGGCATTTTTGAAGCAAAAGGGCTCCTTGAGCGTCGCGTAAATGTGAGGAGCGGTCTGCATGACGCACTGACATTTACGTGACACTCAAGGGCCTGACGCAGACCGCGCATGCACCTTTTCATTTTTGGCTCAAAGCTGAAAATGGTGTGCGGTTGCGCATCGCTCCGGGGCCCTGCGTGCGCTTATCTAGCATGCGGTGCCTCGGGAGCCAGGCCAGTTGCACGTCCTCTCCCAGGCTGCACTGCGAATGGAAGAGGCAGGGCGCTCGCGCGAGGAGGAAGGAGCTGCGGAGCCAAAGCAGCAGGGATGTGGCAGCATTCCTTCCAAGCTTTCTCATGCGAGAACCCCAACCCAGCAGCGCAAAAAGGTAAGGTGCGAAAAGGACCTGGGGGTTGTAATCAAAAAGGAACATTGACAAACTCTGATCTGTATTATCCCCTTCCCCCTTGCTGCATGCCATTTTACAATTTTTTTTTAATGGTCATTGAACCACCATTTCATTTGCAACATATCTACACGGACAACAAATCTGCAGTTTGGGTCCAAGCAAAACAGAGAAGCAAAACATTTTCAACGTTCAACAAAGGAAGCATGGGAGGTTTCTAAATAAACTCAAATAGGGGAGCTCCATTTCCATTTAACAAATGTGCTAATTCCGCAGATTCAGAAAACATTGCTGGGAGGGGAGATGAAAGAAATAGAAATACAGCATGAACTGGGTTATGTGACCTATTGTAAAATTAGCTGCCTCCGCTTAAACATTTAAATTACGAGAAGCATACCACGTGTTTGGCTGCCAGTACAATGGGGCTATCCATCTGTGAATTAATTGATAGCGCTATCAGCTCAGCACATTTGAACTCTGTACAACACAAAGCAAACACACTGCACTCTTTACTACAAATATATATTTGAAAATGCAGGGGCTTTTATTTTTACAGGCCTGCTCTCCACATACCAGAACTTTTGAATAGCTCTGCCAGATCAGACCAGACCTACTGCATCCAAAACTCTCTTCCACAGTGGCCACTGCAGTGACTGTGGTAAGACCATGAACCCATAAGGGCAACAGCAGCCTCCTTTGCCTCATTCGGCAGCCAATATTGAAAGGTATCCTCTAATGGGTAATATAGAACAATGATGACTACTCACCACTGATAAGTTTACCATCCATGTATTTGTCCAATCCCCTCTCAAAACCATCTAGGTTGGCAGCTGTTGCTATTTCTTGTAGCAACAAGATGACAAACCCTCAGCCAATTTACAGTAGTCTCAACATAACTATAATTCTTTGGGTGGGGGAATTGCCAACTTTTTTTTGTATATTGCTCCTGCCCATGTGGCTTTGAGACAATAACAAAGAAGGAGAAGCTTTTTCTGACACTCCAATTTTAAATGGCATGTAACAAAGGCCAACATGGGCAAGACTGTTTGGGCCAGACCCTCTGCCAGAAGTGGTTCTGATGTCAGTAGGGCAGGAAATCTACTCTGTGTTTTAGTCCAAACTTTAAATGAACCATTCAAAGTGCTGACGCCTAACCTCCCTCTGACACCCACACGAAAGGTTCAGCACCTTTAAAGTTTGGACTAAAACCTGGAACAGATTTACCATCCCAATGACATCAAAGCCACCAGCTGCCACTATTTTCCAATGCAAAACTTGGTTTTGTTCCCCAAAATAGAAATTTTATATCAATGAAGAAGTTACACGTGGCTTACTGGCTTCTTTCTTCATCATCATCTGAATTTTTACTTGCTCTAGGTGCTCTTCCAGGAAACTATCTTCAATATAAATTAATTTTGCCTTTTTCCACCCACTCCCTTTCTTGTAGCACAGAGAGCAGTTGGGAACAGAATTTATGTTCATGTTTCAACTTGGATGCCAACATTAATACTTCCTAGAGCCTTAATTGGTATGAAAAATATAGCTTACCCTATAAATTCCCTTGAAGCAGCAATCTTCCATTCTTGGAACAAAATAGTCTCACAATATTGGAATTCATGCAGACTCCCCTTAGAAGAAATCCACTATCTGCCACCATTTGGCTGAAGGTTTGGGGGTGCCACGTTGCCACAGGATTAAACTGGCAAACCTCCGCTTCTCTCCTACACTCCTGTTTTCACTAATTCCCATTCTCACTCATGGTAGGGTAACCCAGAACTTGAGAGCCAGAGTGGTATAGTAGTTTTAGCATTGGACTATGATCCTGAATAGCAGGGTTTGAATCCCTTCTCAACCCTGGAAACCCACTGGGTGACCTTGGGCAAGTCACACTCTCTCAGCCTCAGAGGAAGGTGAAGGCAAACCTTTTCTGAACAAATCTTACCAAGAAAACCCTGTGATAGGTTCTCCTTAGAGTCTCTGTAAGTCAGAAATTGCTTGAAGGTACACAACAAAAACAACCCAGATTCCCTGTTTGTTGTATCAGGCAAGAGAGGGGTGGGTGAAGGGACTGAGTGAGAAATAGGATGAAAGAGCCATTTCTCTGTCCTCCTTTTAGCTGAGAGGTTGTTAAAAGGGACAGACGCAATCTCTGGGTTGCAGTCAGGCAACCACAACATAGTCTTATGCCAAGGAAAATTATCATACCATTTCAACAGAGTGACCGGGCTGCAGAGGAGGATGAAAAACCTTACTTTAACAGCTGATAATTTAATATGCAAGAGAGAAGGAGACAAAATTGCTACAGTTTGTCCTGCAAATTCAGAATACTAATTTGAGATTGTTAATAGTAATTCTAAAATCCTTATTATCATTGGTCATGTCATTGTTCATATTTATTGGCAAGCACATCAAACTCATTGAACTGAACTTCTTGAAAGCTGCTGATTCTTTCTCTTCTACATATTGAGTGAAATGATATAGAAACCAAATATTGGAAAAGTGACTTTTCCAAGCTTTGATAGGAACCCAGTCCTGACTTTCCTCTGGCCTATTTGCTTTTTTCTACCCCAACAAAAAACAATGATACAGACAGTGCCTGTACCTTCCTTTAATTTTCCTGTGCTTTATTGTGCCTGGTCATTCTACTCTCATTGAAAAGGCAAACAGTTCTTCACTGAAGGTTCGGGGTGCAGTTGCTTTAAGGGCTGCATAACAGAAGGAAGTTTTGCAGGTGTGTGACCTCCCTGAAAACAATCCTGCAGATGATAGTTTGCCACAAATGTCATCATCACCCCTTTCCACCATGCAGCTCTTAAAAACAGCAGAGCACCTTTCTATGCAAGCTATTGGCAATTCTCCCTAGCAGAAGTCTACATTTTAACAATGGTAAGAAAAGGAGCTGCCAAAGATACCAAAAGGGTATAGTCTTGGGAAGACTAGATGGGGCCACCTTCCTCAGCCTGGTACCCTTCAGATGGGCTGGGGATTATGGGACTTGTAGTGCTACACCTCTGAAGGGCACTAGTTGGGGAAGGCCGGGTTAGGCCCTATCTTCATTGGTGCATTTTCCATACACCCATGGCCACAGCTCTTCTACAGCATTGTTGTGGTTGTTGTTGTGTGCCTTCAAGTTGTTTCTGACTTATGGGAGCCCCTAAGGCAAAGATATCAAGGGGTTGTCTTGGGAAGATTTTTTCCGAGGGAGTTTGCTATTGCCTTCCTCTGGGGCTGAGAGTGTGTGACTTGCTCAAGGATACTCAGTGGGTTTCTTTAGCCAAGCAGGGATTTGAACTCTGGTCTCCAGAGCCCTAGTCCAACACTCAAACCATGCTGGCTATGTCTTCTACGATATACCTAGCATTTCTCATGACAGCCAGGGTGGCATAGTGGTTTGTGTTCAGACCCCTGCTCAGCCATGAAAATCCATTGGGTGGCCTTGAGCAAGTCACACCCCCCTCAGCCTAAAAGGAAGACAATGGCAAACCTTCTCTGAATAAATTTTGCCAAGAAAACCCTAGGATACCATAAATCAGAGTTCACTGGAAGACTCGTATCAACAAACAACAAAATGTATATGAATACTCTTGCTGAATAGCCTGTCTAGGCATTTCACAAGAAAACATCTTAACTAGGATGAGGTCGGGGGCTAGGAGTGAATCATAGGAGAAAATTAAAGGCTCTGTTTAGGCATTCTAAATCTCATGCCCTGATTCTTCCTAATTTTAATCAAATCTTCCCATCTCTCACAGCTAAAAAGCAGCAGCTATGGGGAGCAAATGTGAACCCAGTTGCCACCACCCCTTTGATACAAACCTCTCAATGTGCTTCCAATGCTATCATATCTAGAATAGAATACACAAAGTTACCTGTAAAATTTGACCATAAGAAACCGTCCTGGACCGGAAGCAGGCTGCCTTACCTCCTTCTATAAGGCCTGCACGCAACAACTAAAAAAGTAAATCCTTCTTCTTTCTGCTCCTTTTTGCAGCACCATCTTCAAGAGCTGCATTGCACTGCTTCAGGCTTATAACAGTGCAGGTAGTTTTTCAAAAAAGACAAGCCCAGAAATGTAGCCATCTCAGCAAACAGCCTATTGCCTTGACAAGGAACAAGAAGGTTGAAGAAACCTCTGGAGAAGCAGCTGCATTGTAGAAACAGCACCATCACTCCCGAACCATCCCTTTTCATCTCCCAGCTGAGTCAGCCTTACCTTTGCAAATGCTCCCCATCTCTGCCGTCTCGCTTCGCTCAGCTGGGCTGATGGTGCTGTGTGTACAACACACTCCTTTCTGCAGTGCAACCTCTTCTCTAACTTTAACACCCCCCACGCATTGATTGATGCATACTGCAGTCACTGCAAACCTCACAGCCCTTAGCTGCTGTTGTTGCTGTTGCTGCCAGAGCTGGGGAGACTGGGATCCCCTCCCACATGGACAAGACAGAGCCTCAGTGGCAAGGCAGCCTCTCTCCATCTCTCTCTCTCTCTCCTGTCTCCCCCATCCCGGGGGATTTCCCTCTGTAAAACGAATCCAGCAGATGGTTGTAGACTAATAGCATGAATCCATGTCAGGCACCCAGTGGCTCCCATTGAGCCTCCTACCCGCCACCTCCCTTTGGTCTCCGTGGGCTACAAACATCTGGCTCATTTCAGGGAGGTCTCCAGGGAAGACAAAGCTACTTGCTGTCTTCCTGATACCATACCAGACTGCTCCGAGAATAACAAAGGGAGAGGGGTTCTTGTTGAGGCCTGCAATAGGAGCAATAACTTCTATGAATGCTTGGTTTCATTTCTCACACTCACAATTAGGGTTGTTTATTAACAAGACTCAGATCATCATCCCCAGAGCCATCAGCATAAAATGTCACTGATGTTTCCACTACTTTTTGCATCAATATGTCCTGGAAGAAACCTCCCCCTCCCCCCCTCCCCCCAAAAAAATGCAATTCAAATGCTACCACTTGTAGAACAGCACCAAGGTAGGCAAGGAAATGTTGGTAGTCCAAAGATATTGGAAGTCTACTAGGTAGGACAGGGACAGCATAATCTATGGATCAGCAGCCATATGCCCAGTGTGTAGTGAGCTGCTGACTCACACCAGCTGGCAAGTGTGAGAGGCATGTGACCATGACAACAGGACTTCAGTGTGGAAAAAGGAATGTGGGCAACTGTGGAAAGTGTGGGGTTCAATTCTTCCCCTATCTACCCCCCTCCCCATGGACTGCCTGCTTCAGAAATTAGTGAATGAGCGGGGGGAGAGGATTTTGGCCATTTTGAGCCACTTTTTAGGGCGGTGAGGTTTTGAAGGTATCCTCCATGAGATGATGGAGGGGGGGGAATTAGGAAGTGTAAGGTGCACAGGGGTGCTACATCCAGCCACAGACTGCCCAATCCTGGCCTTGTCCAACATCCATTAAGCAAATTACTGACTGGGGTGGGTATGGAGATTAGGCATTCATATACTGTATAACAACTTATGGTAAATACTGATTTCAAGGTACTGGTGCTTACCTTTTAAGACCTAATCAACTTCAGAGACAAATGTCTGCAGGAGTACCTTTCTCTATATCAGCCTACCCATGACTTAAGATTGCTAAAGGATTCTTCTTCAAGTATCTTGGGTACAGTTTGTACCAATGAGGCAGATACCCTTCTTACTTATGCTGTCCCAACTACGGAATACCTTCCCCACATAACTTTGACTGGTGCCAACACCGTCACGGTTGTGGTACCAGCTCAAAACCTTTCTGTTCCTCAGGGCATTACAATTGGTTGGTGTCTGCTTTATCGCCTCTGCTGCCTTCCTTGTTTGATAATGACTATGATGCTAATGTTGATGTGTTTTTGACATTTCTGTTTTGATTATATTTCTACACCACCCTGGTATCTGTAAGCCTGAAAGGCAGTTGAAAGTGCTTTAATAAACAGAATGAATTAATAATATTAAAGTTCCAGATTAAAAAGCTTTTGGGTTTCATCTGGAAGAGAAACAATCATAAATAAAGATAAAGCACTTATCCATGGATGATAAAGCACTTACCCAGTGACACCCCCACCACATTTTAAATGCATGTTTACTGTATGCAGTCAGCACATATAGATCTGGTAGGGCTGGCCCAGGTAGGGTACCACTGTTAGTATGGCAAATGCTACACATGAATATGCCGATCCAAATAAACCTAGCAGGAGTACATATGGGTATGGGGCAAATGTCCTGTCTCCTTTGTCCTTTATTTAATACCATCAAAGGGTAACTTACAATACCATTGGTAAATTCAATATTTGGAGTGGTTTCTGGTGCTGTCTGTTAAGCGGAAAACCACCGCCTGCCAGTGCCGAGTACGAAAGGTGCACCCAAGCCTCGCACTCAAGGCCTGCCCAGCCTGATACCTCTTTGTGTTCAGGTCTGAACAGCCAGGGAGATCTCTGAATCAAGCCAGGGCCAGGACAAACAGGTCCGCCTCAGTTCTCCCTCTCTGAGAACGCAGTCCTTCCTCACTCTTATCCCCCCTTGGCTTCTTCCTTTCAGGACTCTGCGCCTTTACTGCCTTCCCTAAATCTGCCCTTCTCCCAGATGTAAGGATCAGCAGTGATTTATATTTTCCAAAGCTGTGGTACAGTTGGCACTAAGGGCAAGATGAATTGGCAGTCTGTATATTCCAGAATTCAGAATGAGACTCTGTGACACTGTTTAAACTTTAAAGGAACACAGAACTTCAAACATTTATTGTAACACTGTTGCTTTAAATGTGTCTTGTATCTAAATGTTTATAAACAGCACACCATTCTTTCTCTCTCTCTCTCTCTCCCTCTTTCAATTCATTCACAATCTCTCGTACACCCAATTTCTCAGTTCTCTCTCCCACAGAGCTCTTCAAATCTCCATCCATCCCCAAACACACCACAGATCATATTCCTCTTCAAAACCACTCCAGACAGTTAAAATCTTTTATTTTCTTCTTTCTACCAGCCCCTCTCCTGGGCTATCCAAGGTTCCATTAACCAGCCAATCAGCTTAAATACTCTCAGTTGCCAAGGTGGCCCCTCCCATCAGGCTCGTCACACTGTCCTCTAAAAAAAAATTGCCTTTAAGATACAAGATTCAGCTACATTTTTCCAAGACACAAGAGAAGTGCCAGTGAGAAGTAACCATTGTGGGCTCAGAAGTTCACTGGCTAAAGGTTTGATCAGCATCATTATCTTCTCTATAGAAGCCTAGTAGACAATCTCCAAACATTTACCAAACAATCAAAGGATATGGTTGAATGGCACTGTTGTGAAACAAACTGACCTGAAGTCTGTGAGAACATGATCCAAGGAAGAAGTCTGGGGCTCCAGCACACATGAAGTTAAGCATCTCAACATGCCGGTTGCTCAGACATCTAACCTGGAGCCCCAGATTAGTCCTTCCATCACGCACTGCAGATCCAGATTTTACCTCTTCACATACACACATGGAAGCATCATAAGGTAAGGTAGGAGGCAGAGGAGGATGGCTCATGTGAGTCAACACCCTGGTCATTATCTTCTAGGACCACAGTTTGTACAATCATGCCCCATTGAGCCAATGACAAAACTAGATAACAAATTTGAAACAAATTTGCATGCTCACAAATTCAGCTCTAGACAATAGGGAAAAAATGTTGGCTTCGTTAGAAATTAATTCAACTGCAGTATGCACAAAGGGACAAATGCAATGACTTGGCAGTTAAAATTTTCAAGGTTAATTAATCAGCATGTCCATCTTAGTAACAAAAATGTTCAAATCTTCATGTGGATTTTGTCAGAGAAATTTTAAAAATAGGTTAAATAAAATAATTTACTTAAGTTAAAAAAATAAAAATAAGCATTACGTAGATGAGCTTCAGGGGTTCCATGAATTGGCACTATTTGTTTCTCTCTCTCCTTGATTTTCTTCTTATTAGTTTGAAAATTATGTTTAAGACCATTTTTCTGAAGGTGGGATTCATAGTTTTAACTAGATTCTCAGAACCATCTTTTCTGAATAAGCCACCAGGTAAGGTAGGCCAGTATTATTAAACCATATTACAAGATATGACTTGTAGTGGTGTGCGATAGCAAGCCTTGTTTTATTAACTAGTTACAAATCACAATCTGAACCTATGATTCATGATTGGTTTATTTATTTAAATCATGGCTTACTGTGACACTGCTTCTTCCTGGCTAGTTTTCCCAGTTGTCTGACCTGACCACGGAGTTGGCAAAAGGAGCAGAAGAGACACAAGGCACAAGTGGGAAGGCAAGCTATATGATGGTTAATGCAAAACATAGTTTATTATCACACACAAACACACCAATTGTTTTGATAGCTGAGATTCAATACCAGGGCTTCCAGACTCAGAGCTCAGCTCTCTCGAACACGAAACATTCCAAGTTTACAAATACAGGAGCAACAACCACTTCCCTTTGAAGGCTGTATTTATTCCAACTATAGCAATATATTTAAACTGCAGTTATATATATTTGCTTTGGCTGCAAAAATTTACTACCTGCTGGTCACCTGATTTTGTCAGCAGATGTGCAATCCCTCAGTTAGTAGAAAAGTGGAAGAATTAATCTCTTCCTTTCTCCTGCTCCACTGAATGCTAGCTGGGGATTTTTCCACAGCAAGGTTAGTGTTAGTAAATTCAATTAAATTAGACATTTTCAAACACATTTTATTATTTTCTAATAAAATAATTTATTTTTAGCTTAATTGATTGACTTAAATTGCATTTTCAGCATTACTTAATTCTAGAATTAAGATTCAATCTGGTATTTATTAATTAATTAAATGGAGACCAATGCATTTTATACTCCCCACTTGGTTGTTTAATCAATGGAAATAGCTATAGGAATCTTTATTTTTGTTCAGAATTAAAGTACCATAGTTTACTTAATTCCCAGATTAAAACATTTTAAGGCTGGCTTAAGGCTTCTGTGCTCTACATTTGACTATCATTGAAGCTCCTCATCTGTCCTAGAACTTTTGAATTTTGAAGCTCTTAGCTTTAGACATGTTTGCTAGGATTCACATGGGAATTGGTTAGTTAAAGAAGGTTAAATTAGGTACAAGAAGGCAATGGGAAAGGATGTTAATGGTTTCTGATGGGGTGGATGAGAAATTAGTTTTTTAAAATTAATGCAGCTATTTCCTTCTCTCCCAAGAAAAAGGAGGAGGGTAAAATCATGTACAGCATAGCATATTTCAGCTTCATTCTGGTGCAGGCTTTTAGTTTTAACCTAAATAGCAATTTAACATAAGCTTAATAGTTAATTCTCCCTTCTCCTAGCATAAATATAATTTAATTAGATTTTTCACTTTTTAACTATTAACTAAATGAATAACTTCTTCCTAGCAATTTTCCTATTTCTGAACTCATTCACTACAGAAAAGTAGCAATGAAAACTACTAGTTAGTTGCTGCTACGGATCAAAGCGGCTACCTGCAGTTTTGGACTCTCTGGCTGCAATCCTGCATAGTACTTCTGCACGGGGAAATATTCTATGCTGAGCTATTTATCATTGTACTGCAGCTGAAGCCATCTCTTTCATCATGGTTATTCATGCTTGTAGGAGAGGAGCATATTGACATAATCAGGGATCGTTCAGAGGTCTCATCAACTGAAGTAATAATCTCACATCAGGCTATATGGACATAGCCAGATCCTTCTGCAATCTCCCTGCTCTCCTCTAGGCACAAATGGCCATTGGTAGGGGGCTTCAGATGCTCTGTGATAGGTCCAGAGAGGCTTTGCTCACTGCAGAGGAAGGATGGGGAATACCAACCTCTGCAATAGACCAACATAGACATTCACAAGCATAGGATTAATTTACACCTGTATGTGCCACTAACAGAATGCCAGCCTCTAAGTGGGGAAGTAGAGGAAGGAGCAAGCTTTTTTTCTGCTGCCCTATAGACTAGGACATGGAGCAATGGCTTCAAACTACATGAAAAGATTCCACTTAAACATTATGTAGAACTTCCCGATGGAAAAAGCAGTTCGACACTGGAACATGCTGCCTCAGAGACCGGTGGTGTCTCCTTGTTTTTAAAAAGAGGCTGGGTGGCCATCTGTCTATAGTGCTTTGATTGTGTCTTCCTGCATGGCAGAGGGATGGACTCAGTGGCCCTTGTGGTCTCTTCCAGTTCTATGATTCCAAGATACAGAAATGAGGTTATAAAAGGCAGTGGAAAAATGGAGAGAAAGGGTGTTCAGGAAATGGTATTTCAAAAGTAAAGGTAGCTGGTTCCTTCTCCCCACACCTCAAAACAGGGACAGATGTAGTAGGATAAATCATGAATAGTACTTTCTTTCATTGTGGGAAGGCTTTTACTTCAGACATCTATCTTCAGCTTAAACAGAAATCTAGAATCAACTTAATGGTTAAGTGTTTTTCTCTTCTAAGAGAAGTGTATTTTTTTTGGATTTTTTTTCTTAAGCTTTTAAGCTATTAAACACATTGCCAAAATTCTACTGGGTTGTTCCAACTAGAGCAGACCCATTGTATCAAATGTTGATTAATGAGTCAACACAAAAGCAAATCCTATCAACTGAATGGGTCTCCTCTAGTTCACATTAACAACACAGTCCAGGCCATCAAACCTTTTCCACTACCTTTCCTATCTCTAATTAGAATGCGCAGTTATGAAGCAGCAGGCCAGCCAAGTGGCCATTACACAGTTCCTTCACAAACGTCACATGTGACTTTGCTGCAAATACAGTCTTTGTAAGTAAATTCATAAATGTGACAGTGAAGCTACTTCTCAATCTCTGAGTAGCTGCCAAATAAATACCGGTCCCTGTAACAGAGTAGCATCAGGATGCACTGAAAACTTGATGCTGCACTGAGCAATCTGAAGGGGAGCAGACCCTCCTATTAGACAAAATAAAGCAGCCACCTCAAGCAGCAAATGCTGGGAGGCAGTGGTGCCAGCTGTAAGTCTGTTCTACCTGAGCTTCCCAGATGTATGACTTTCTTGAAGGACTGAGCCCTATATGCCACAAAACCTGTCCTAAGTCTAAACTACCATCTCAGTGCTGGTGGAGAAAGCAATCTTGTCCAATCTGGTCTGTTTGCAGAACAGGCAAGGGACACCATTTTGCCTTATGTCTTGAGCTGATCCTGCTAGTTGTTACATTTGTTGGTTCTAGTTCAGAAACGGCTTTGAATTTTTTCACTGCAAGTGACCTAAGACTCAGATTCATGTACTCCTCACTTCCTCCGAACTAAGGATCAAAGCAGCAGCAATCTGTTTCTTCATTTGCCCCTTATGTAATTTGCTTCCTTAATGAAACAGAGATTCAAAGACTGAATCCCTGCTGGATCTGCTTTAAACCATGTCCTGAAAAAAAAGGCTGTATTAAATGCACATTTTTAATTCAGTTCAACTTTCAGGTCAGATATGAAAGCTAATCTGTCAGAGTTCCTTAAAGAGCTTAAGAATCTATCAGTATATCTTTCCAATATCCAAATGAATCTACATATTTGGCATACATGCAAAGGCCTACTAACCAAGGCCATTTCCACACTACACTGTTATAGTGCTATTATTCCACTTTCAACATCCTGTGGAATTCTCGGGTTTGGCCTTACTGAGGCCAAAGAGCGCTCTGGCTGAGAATTCTAAATGCCCCTCCCCAAACTGCATACCCCAGGATTCTATGGGATGTTGAACGTAGAATAATAGCACTATAACAGTGTAGGGTGAAAATGTCCTAAGTCTACAAGTGTATTTGCATGGAATACTTACATTAGCTAAACCTTAGCTAAAGAAAAATTTTGTGCATATATTTTCATTCAAATTTTTGCAGCCCTGCCCACTCTCTCATCACTATGCCCAATCACTGTACATTCTTAAGCTAAATCCCAAGTGCCATCACACATGAGCACTTCAGTGCACACAGTCTTTTGGATTTCTATACAGGCTTTGGTTTAAACAGGACGAAAAGGTCTTGTGACTCCATGCCACCAGATCCTCTGAAGACGCCAGCTACAGATGCAAGTCAAACGTCAAGAGAAAATACTAATAGAGCACAGCCTCAAAGCCTGGAAAACTCACAGCAACCTAGGTCTCGAGACTTCTTGCCACTAGTTACCATGGAATCATACAGTTTAAGTCATACAGTATGATTGCCAGAGGCCTTGTATGTATTAGACATGCTCTGTGTTGGCAGTGATGTGTGTGAATGGGATAAGGCCCACTCTCTCAGGACATTCTGTTGAAGTGGCACTTTGGCAAAGTGCAAAAACATTCAACCACAATAGATCACGTATCTGTTGCAAAGGAGGGTGATGGTCTTATACATTCACTGGCGTTATACAACAGAGCATGTTCTCATCCACCAGTGACAAGCTGAATTTATTAGGTACCAAAATGCCAGAGAGTGGAACTGTAGTTGGCCCTCCACATTTGTGAGCTTCACTTTCATGGGTTTGGTTATTTGCGAGTTTCTCTAACTCCTGCCCCCTCCCATCCCAGGTGCTTCTTTTCCAGGAGAACCTTCCTTCTTCCCTCAGGGCCCCTTCCTAAACTGCAAACCCCAGGATTCCATAGGATGTTGAAAATGGAATAATAGCACTATAACAGGCTAGTGAGGAAAGGGACCAAATATGGAGGTGGGATCAAGAGAAAGCCCTCTCTCACAGATCTTAAAAGTTAGGCAGTCTCATATCAAAAGATCCATTCAGATAGTCTGGACCCAAGCTGCATAGAGCTTTTGTAAGTCACAACCAGCACTTTGAACCATGCTTGGAAATGAGCTGCTAGTCAGTAAAGTTGTTTCAACTTGAAGACCAGTATGATCATTCCCTAGTCCTTCAAGTAGTGTTGGACTGCAGTTCCCATCATCCCTAAGCAGTAGCAATGCTAGCTAGGGACTAAAGGAGTTGCAGTCCATTAACATCTGTAGGACCAGTCTATTTCCTCCCCTGTAGGACAAGACAGTGGGAGCCTGCTAGAACTCAGTGAAATCAATTTCAAAGTCTGTTGACTTCAAGGAAAAGTATACAGGTAAAAAGAGCTCCTGCTCAGGATCCAGAGTGAATAACAACTATTTCTAACCTGGTATTCTCCACTTGTGTTGAACTACAATTCTCACTATCCCAGAGCTAGCTAAACTGGCTGCATACCTTCCAACTGTGCTGATTTGGCAGTCCTGATAAATTCTCCTCCACCTCACTTTTGCAGCTATTATAAAATGTCCCACTTTCTCCTCTCCCCATCTCTTAAGCCTCAGCTTACCTCAACTGCTGCAAAGTTAGTTTAAAGTGCAAAAGTAGTTTATACTCTATTGATAAAGCAATAGGGAGAGGAGAGGAGAGTTGAAATCTTACCCTTCCCAGTAGGCTCAGACAAAAGTAGATGGCTGTAGCCTCTCCTAGCTTTTCTGTTCTTCCTCATTAATAACTTTTACCGTCTTTACCATACTCTATGATTTCATTTATGAAATAATGGAGGATATGTGGCTGGAGACTGAGGGAACTGTAGTCCAACACAACCGGAGGGCACAAGTTTGGAGGAGGCTCATGGAAGAGAATGGGATGGAAGGAGGAGTGTCCATTTGGCTTAAATGCTTTCCTAGAAGAAGAGCATCTAGAAAAACCACATATTAATACTGTCATATAATGAAATGGTTAAAATAACAGTGTTTTTGATCATACGAGTTCTGTCATAATGTATCACAATGCAACCTTTAAAAAGTAATTTCCTACTGCAAGTAATCCACAAGTAACCCAGTTTCTGCTACTAGTAAAGTAACTATACAGTTCTTTGCTGAACTGGAGATATCTCTTAATACGTATGTCGATAAACTCCCCACACAATTAATTTTATGGGCAACAACGGCCCAGAAAAAGTGCCAAGTGATATACTGATCAGCATTTTAATTTTGTCCAATCAGCTGAATAACTATTTTGTCAAGGACTTGGCAACACAGATGTGGCACAGGGAAAAAGAAACCAGGACAGCTAAAATTGATGCTAAAAGCTTTTATATGAAGACTACTGTGGGAGGCTCATCACCTTTGTAATTTTTTTCAAGGATACGAAACCACAGATGACAAAGAAAAAAGTAGAAATCTGTGCCATTGAAAATGGGTGAGTTTGCTACAAGTTTTTTTTTTTTTTTTTAATGGAATATTGGCATTTGTTCATGGCCTTTTGACTGAAGAGTCGTCTCACCGGGAATTACTAGCTGGTTAGTTTTTTTCAAGAAAAATGTCTTACAAAAGCAGCTGGTAAGAGGCCATCTCTCCATTCCAACTGCCATTGCTCTGGCCCTGTGAGAGAAGAGCAGCCAGCCACAGTACCATCATGCTTTGGTCCCAGCAACTGATGAGAGGTCCTCCATCCATGCCAAATGCCACTGCTATGGCTTCTCAGGGAGAGACAAGCAGCTAGCATCTGCAGGTCCTAATCCCTTCTGCCCCACTGCCATCTTTTTTTGATTATAAATGTCTTTTTAGATTATAAACCTGAAGCTTTATGTCAACTGTCAAATGAACAATCTGTAAACTGCTCTGGGAAACTTTTTGGCTACTTTTGCCAGAGTGGAGCTAAATGCAGCAGACCTTCTTTGCTGGTACATACCAATCTGCAAAACATATAGCACTCATTTATTTAGAAAGCCCTCAGTACATAAAGAAAGACATGACAGAAATATATTAAACAATATATGGGGCTCTTCTAGATTGCTCTAAAGAAGTGCAAGTTCTAACAATCTAGCTCACTGGGTTCTGCCAAGTTTTCCTGGTGGTTGTTGCCACCACACCGACCCATTCCAGTCTTTTGGGGTGCTATTTGTAGTGATTTCTTGGATTCATCCAAAGCTTAGTTTGAAGAGCGGGGTCCATATATTAAAAGGCAAACTTTCCCTTCCTGGAATTTACTTACTTAATTAATTAATTTATAGTATTACAGTGCAAAACTAGGAGGAGGAGGAGGAGGAGGAGGAGGAGGAGGAGGAGGAAGAAAAGAGGAAGACCGCATTACAGATGAATAGACTCAATCAAAGAAGATAATGTCCCCGAATCTGCAAGACCCAAGCAGGTCTGTTGATGAGAGGGTGACTTGGAGACCCCTCATCCGCAGGGTCGCCATAAGTTAATGTTGACTTGACAGCAGTTAACAACAAAGTGCAAAACTGCCATTTCACTGATGCACTGATAGACTATGGCACTATAGTTCTTCAGAAAAATTAAAAAGAAAGAAAGGGGAAAGGAAAAGGATACTTTTCCATATGTATAACTACATCCTGGAATTAAAAAGGAACCAACTTGAAAGCGGGATAAAATTTACCAGGAATTACCAGAATAGTCTGGGACAACAGAAACATCCTTTGGCTATCTTAATGAAAACCTAAAAACTACAATTCCCAGCAACCTCCCTATTTGCCCCATCTGGAAGGCCCTCTGGTGTAGAGAAAGAGGACAGAAGACAGTTTGATTTTTATATGTGAAATGGTTTTACAACCTGTACACCTGTCTCTATCCATTTCCCTTTAGGATCCAGGGCTCTCTGGTTCAATGCAAAGCTGGTTCCATGCGCGTTGCACTTGTGCAACATCAGCACACCAAAAAGGCAGGAGTGACAGGAAGGAATTAAGGAGGGTTGGCCACTGGTACATGCACTTAAGAACCCCCATGCCATTTGTATCCTCCATGCCCAGGGAGGAAATAGAGTTCTAGTGAAGCAACTTATCAGCCTTTTTCATGCCACAAGCCCTGACAGTGTTATAGGGCTTGAGGAGAAAAATTTCTCTCTGAAGGTTGGTTATGAGCCTTCCACATGCCCTATTAGCATCATAGAGTCTGGGGAAAAAACCCAATGTCATGTTGTCCTATAAGTAAGACTGTGTGGTACAACAGCCTTCTTGGAAATGGCAGCAAATGCTGAAGTTCTTAGTTACATTTTGTCACAGGCTTGGCTATCAAAAAAACAACAACCTCCACCACCCAACTCTGGGTTGCCACATGACCTGGTTAGGAGGGGTTTACCTAATTTCTGGGACCTCAAGGTTCTGCTCTTAAATTTTAAGGGATGGGATGATGCTGACCTGGTAATCCTATTTGGAGATATACATTTGAAAGTGCCTATAGAGGAATTTCCTTACATGACTCTTAGGTTTTTCTTTTATGTTATCATACAAAGAAAATAAAACAAACGGCATAATTAGTAGAGACAACACATTATTTACCCAGCTCTTGCATACACAACAACATGAGGACATGTCTTGGATGCAGACAGGCAAATTTCCGGTTATTTTATTTTTGCAAAGAGAAGGGGGAAGAGGGAGAATATTAATTTCTCTCCTGAAATCTCCTACATGGTCTTCAGAACCCAAAGATATGCCTATTAAATTCTATAGCCCTCCCTTCAAGGCGCATTATAAAAACCCATAATCATTATGGAATGCATGCCGGATTTGACCCACTCCTCCTATTTCAATCTGAAACTAGAAATTAATTTGTACCAGCAGATTCTCCTCAGTGGAATTCTGCATCTGCATTGACCATGAGTAGTGAGCAAAATGGCCAGACAGCTTGCACTGATTTTTCTACACATTTTTATGCATCTTTTTCTTTCTTTCTTTCTTTCTTTCTTTCTTTCTTTCTTTCTTTCTTTCTAGTCAGAGAAGTTATCTTATATAGTAAAATATATAGCCATGGTTAGGAAAGTCAGAAATCAATCTAATCGTTTTCTTCGTCTCTGATATTTCTTTCTTTCTTTCTCCCCCCCCCCGGCTTGTTTATATTGAAAATTTTCATGTGTGTGTGTGTGTGTGTGAGTACACACAAACTTTCCAACATGAGGTTTCTATAGCTTCCACTCACTAATTCAATGCAGCACTAACCCAATTGAATAGAGCAGAAACAATCCCTTCACGAGGCTTGCTTTGTGGTCAGAAATGACTCTGTTCCCCAAGCAGAAAAACAGCCATTCAACATGTTGCCAGTAAAGATCTGGTGTTCATTATCGCCTTTTGGCCAGCGTTGTGCTGAGACACTGTTCCATTTATGGCTGCGTACAGAATGCTGACAGTGGACAAAATTCATTCTTGCAGATGAGATGCTGCACATTGCAAACTGGGATGGTGCCAGGAGATTATGACTAACTGCTTAACATTTACAGCAAAGTATTAATCCCAAGGGGTCTACAGATTCATATACGTAGAAAAAAAGATATTGCCTAATACTGAAATGAAGCCATCTCTAAGATTACACAAACAGCAAAAGCAAAGAACTGGGCATTCTGTTGAAATTAACTAAGATACAACATGATCACAACAATATCTTTTACTGAAACATCCACCAGAGAATGGTACAGAGCTAAGGAAAGAATTAAATTTTCATGGACACGGTCAGCAGCAGAACCAAAGACATGTGAAACACAGATGTTTGCATGCTTGTACCCCAACCTAAGCTGCCCTAGTAAATCATAATATTAAACTTCAGAGTGGCATACTCTAGATATAGCTGAACTCCAACTGCCATCTGCCCTAGCCAATATTGCCAATGATCACTGGTTTCAACAGCCTCTGTAAGGTCTCATGTTACCCACCCTTGACTTAACAAAAGGGTCATGATCCAACCAACTATATTCACTGTTTTCAATTAGAAGTTAATACAATCACTTAAATCTCTGTCATTGAAAAAAAGTGGGACCAAAGTGCTTCATTCCAGCTGGATCTCAAACACTCTCTGATTGTTTATGATCAATAAACTGTAACTGTCAAGTTAAAAATTCACAACAAGAATTCTTAAGGTAGAGGTTTAAAATCTTTTCCATTTTGAAACTTCTGACTGAAGAAAAGACCAGGAATCTTGTTTAGAGGAAATCTACTCTGACATAATTTCACTAGGCTGATAGTTTTATCAAATTAGTTCAACAAAATTAAAGACCTCAAGGGACTTGTGACAAAGAAACATTGGCCTTATGTGATAATGGGGCTTCCCATTATCTAGACTTAGCTAAAGGGGGATACTTCCCTCTTCAGGTAAACCAAGGGTTAACAAGGTGTTGGGATTAGATTACATTTTAGTGTGGGTCAGCATCACAGGTCACAGGGTGAGAATTGACCAATCAAAAAGGAAAGAGGTGAGCATCTTCGGGATGCTTCGAGATGCTTCCAGGGAGAAGTTATAAAACTTCTTGGGAGGCCATGTGGAGAGGAGAACAAAGGGATACCTCCGAGAGATGAGATCTGTGCCAGTCGTAGGCTGCAGGCATGCCTCGCCTCCTGGCTCTCTCTTCTCTCTTTGACCAACTAAGCCTGTGCACCTCATTGTGAGTAACTAGAATAAGATAGTTGGTTGCATTAGGGCTGTTTATTATTTTGGAGTTGGCTGATCTAAAGAATGTATCTGTTTTTGTAACTACTTGTAACGTAAGTGTGCCTGGGAGCGGGGAGCCTCTCATGTGTGTTGTTGTCTTGTTTATTTGCATGCCTTGAATAAATGCTTTTCTGTAAAACCTCTATTCTTCTCCATTTCCACGCCATCCTTCGGCACACGCTAGATAGGACTCCTCTCACTCAGAAGGGGGGAGGTGAGAGGGAAGGAAAGGTCTGAAAACACAGGGATTGGCAATCCACTGAGCAGGGTCCCGCCGTACTGCTCAGATATTCAGAATTCAGTGGGTGGTGGCAGCAAGAATTAGTAAACACTGGGGGAATTTCCAGCTCCTTTTCAAGGGTGAAAGTCAGGCTTGAGGGGACTGGAAATAAACTCCAGTATGACACCTTACCTGTGATATGTTCATTTCCAGCAGTAAAAGATGAACATCCTGTCTCCAGTGGGTGCTGTCTGGTTTGGTTGCCCCTGATTCAGCACAGGGACTATGGGTGCTTTAACCTGTTCCCACAGCTGAAGCATGGCTCGAGCCCCCTGCTTTTCTGCTCTGGCATGAAGGAAGGAAGGAACTTCAGTCCACCCAACATGCCTGAACAGCTTTTTCCTTTTGGGTCTCCAAGGAATTTGCAGCAGGACTGCTCCTATCTTGTCCTCAGCTCAGGGAGAAGCAACCCATCTCAGGATGTTCAGCCCTTTGGTGCTTGGAAATGGCTTGTAGCAATTTTAATTTGACCTGGTCCTTAACGTAGCTAAACTACATCCCAGTTAAACTAATCTCTAAATTCGTATCTTCTAATAATAAAGATTACCAAAAAAATATCTGGCAACTCTTAATCATTAGAGCAATTTGATTGTGACATGATTTGAAGAAACAGTGATTACAACGTTCATTGGTGTTGTTGTGTTGTTGTTGTTGGTAGTGGTAGTGGTAGTGGTAGTGGTGTGCCTTCAACTCATTTCTGACTTATGGTGACTTTAAGGTGAACCTACCTACCATGGCTTTTTCTAGGGGCTGAGATGTTCCCAAGGCCACCCAGTGACCAGGAAATCGAACTCTGGTCTCCAGGGTTGGGATCCAGTGCTCAAACCACTATACTACACTGGTAGCTCGGTCTAAATTGTCATTGATTATTATACAGAGTCTGAAGATAATATAAATATTGGCTACACTAATGCAAAATTATGCACTCTGAAAGTGCCATTCAGTTCAATGGAGCTTTAAGTGTGCCTGATTCAACAGGCACGTAGACACCATGTACCAGTCACTCTGGGTTGTCATATCTCAGCAGTGCACTAAGTAATGAACAGTTCAGTAAAGGATAGAACTGTCCCAGCACAAGTCAGATGATGCTGCATGGCTAGGAGAGCAAGACAGATTAATCATTCCCAGGGTGTGCTTTTTTTAACCTTGTCCTTTCTTTCAATCAAAGCAAATCTCCCACTTTGCCTTGCTTGCACAGTTCTTCCATCAATCCAAGAGCACTGCAGGAATTATTCATCTGAATGCTGGCAGGTGCCGCTTCATTCACTGGATAAGCAATCAAGAAACTGCCAATCAGAAACTAGAAAAGGATGCGTATGAAAAGAGATTCCTAGATTTCGTTCTCAGGCTGCCACCAAATTGCTGCAAGGTTTTTGAAAATGTTTTGATGTTTTCATTTTACTTTTGCAAGAATAACAAATATAAAATCAAAATCACAGCAGAATAAATACGCTGTGAAGAAATTAAGGGACCTTGCTGAATCAAAGTATGTGAGTTGATAAGGCTCTACCCAGAGTAACTTCTGATGACATAAAATTAAAGGGAATTATCTAATTTAAAAAATAACTCCAACTTTATTAGACCTCTGGCTAACTAGTTTTTATATATAAATTTTCCCATAACAACTATCTTCCAAACTATGTTTTACTAGACTACTGTTTAACTGTACAAATGAACACTGTTTTTCCAGTGTCTTACCATGTTTATTTCGGTGGCCGCTAGTATATTCTTGAGAATCCTGCTGACATTAGACTGGGTTGCAGGGTTTTTAAATATCTGAAATGGACATTGAGAGAGAATTCCAAGACTCTTGCCCAAGTGAGAACATCTCTGCCACATATATAGTTATGTCCCTTTCACTTAGACCTTGGAAAAGCTACCTTTCTGGATTACAACTCTCAGAATTCCTGAGCCACTGGCTGGGAAACTCTGGGAGTTGCAGTCCCCTAAAATGGCTTTTCCAAATTCTGCTTTCATTGCACATAGACCCCTTCAGTACACTTAAAACAGATCTTAATTATTATGATATACTGATGCTCTCTGAACTCAGCTACCATTCTCCTGCTTCCTAAATTTGCCCCTGTGGTTCTCCTGCAATTTAAGAAACCACAGATGCAAGGTTACTTGGGTCCTAACAACTCAGTTCACTTGGTAGAGATACAAAAAGCAAGGCCCAATGCTAGAAATTTGCTAACACAGGTATCTCATACCCCACAAGTGTTTCTATTTGAAAGTGCAAGATGAGTTTGCTCTCAGTTCTCTCAGCAGGAGGGAATGAAAGGAGGGGAAGAATCTTGCCCTTCCCAATAGACTCAGGCAAAAATAAACTGCTGCAAACTCTCCTAACTAGTGTATTCTTCCTCATTAACAACTTCTGACATCTTCACCTCATTCTGATGTTGCTTAGCCATAGATATCCCAGTTTTCATCTGTTTAATATTGGGGGTATTGCAGTCTTCCCCATCCTGGGCATAGAATTATGAAAGCTGTAGACCAGTCTAGCTGGAGGGTACCAGATAAGAGCAGACATTGGTCTCCAATCTGGTGCTCTCCAGATATGTTGGTCAACAGATGTAATTCTACACCCAGGATGAGAAGGCCTGAAACCTTGTTGTAATATATTTTATATGCTGTAACAAGAGGAGCACATTGTAATATGCTTTAATATATTGTAATGGGAAGCCCATCACCCCTACAAGCTTCTTGCATTTGACTTGATGGGTTACAAACAGCACAACTGCACATGTAAGCACAGAGAATTTCCCTCCCTGCATGAAAAGCCTTTCTACTGGGCTGTCAAAACCATACGGGAGTTTTCAAAAGCTAACTACATATCAATTTATTGTCAAAATAAATATTGCACTGCCTGGTTACATGTGAGGTTTTGATGATAATACTGATTGTATATTATATTGATAATATTTTCTCTCAAGTGAGCACAAAAGAGGGAAAAAATCAGTGCCTAGGAATTTTCTTTAATGTATTGCCTGACACCCAGAGGCGTACAGATTATTCACAGCATTACCATCTGTCACAAGGGGTGCTTCAATTAAAATCTTATTCAAAATTTGCATTCTAAATACAGTCTTCATATGAAAAAAGACGGTGAAAGCTTGGTAATTCCACCAGAAAACAGCAAGTTCAATTTTTAAATAACGTTACTTTTCTTGCTTTCAGATAAAACTACAAAGACTGTGTTTCCCCAACATGGTGCCCTCCAGATGTATCTGGAATACAACTCTCACCACACCCACTATGGCATGGCCATATTGATATTAAATTTTTAAAAGAAGCATCTTGAGTACCATTAAATTCACAAAAAGGGATATTTGCCATTCCCAAAGGGAAGATGTTAATCAAACTCATGCCATAATAAATGTGTGTGTGTGTGTGTGTGTGTGTGTGTATTTGAAATCTCATAAATCATGAGAACAGATAACATAATCTTGAAATAGATTATAAACAGGCTATGCTGCCCAGGGAATTCTCATGAAACATATCTGAAAGGCATCAGGTTGGGAAAAGCAACAAGACCCAGATACCACTGCATTGCTGAGTCATTTCAACTTCTAGTAATTTTATGAGATGCCTTGAGTTGCATGGAATCAACATTCAGTTTTTTAAGCTATGGCCAGGAAAAGGCCAAGACATTTTGCAAGGTGAAGTACCCAAGTACTTCCTTTGTTCCAGAAAAAAAAATTAAAAGCCTTGCTGTCCATTCATGCCTTTATCTATGGCCTTTACCAAATGCCACTGGTGTAATGCCATCTAAAACAGCTAATTTATCATGATGCATGGCTAAGTATTTCTCTAAAAAGAAAAATCAGAAGTAGACTGAGAGTGGAATTGAGTTTCTTGCAAAAAATCTATAATCATTTGTATGTTTCAAGCAATCTTTTGTGCGCTTATTGTTGACCAGCACTGGAGAGGAGTCATGAAACAAACACAAAAAAGTCCAGAAACACAATCAAGTGAAACCTTTTCCTAAAGAAGATGAAAAAGCCATAGGCATCTTGAAATGCATGTGCATTTAATTAAAGTATCATATGTAAATATGTATGGGCCAACAGTGAAGCTGAATTAAAAATAATAACTCCCAACAGAGCTGTTTTGGTTGGTTTTAAAACTAGTTGGGTTGCAAGAATATATTAAAAAAAAACATAGCCAGAAGATAGAGTTAGCTTACAAGAATATTTCTCAGGAGCAAAGTAGAAAACCCATGCATTTTAGTGTCCCTTTAGGGTGGAAGGAAATCATTCTCCTCTCTGCAGACTGGCAGAAGCTTGAGCAAGAAGGGCATGCAAGCCAAGCAAGATGGGGGATGGAATAAATAATCTGAAAGAGGGTAACCTCAAGAGGTATAGAAGAGAATCCTCACCTGCCAATTGTCCTGACACAGGACCACTAATGGGCCAGTTAAAATCACAATAATATCTATATGAGAATCACAGAGGAAATTATTTACTCTGAGTTTGTGGGAAAACAAGGCAGATGGAGACGAGAGACATCAAGGTCATTCTGAAGCATAGTGAGGGGGTAGGAAGACTGGGCATGTTTTCCAATAGCTCTAATTACAAAACCAGCATCCAAGGAGGGTAAAAGCAGCAATAGCTGAGTCAGGCTGCTCCCAATGACTCTGCAATCTGCTAGACCCATCACAAACAAGTTGTCTGGGAAGGGAAAGGTTCTGACAGATGCAATTTTTTTCTCAGGCCATTGCTGTCTGACCTCTTGACTGCTGTCTGCAGTCAGAAGGCTCAGGGGAGAATGGATATTTTCCATAGATAAAGAAGGAAAATGTTCTCTGTCATTCAGGGCTTTATCCTCTTTCAGACTAGAGAGCGATCACTACAGAAGCATTTATGCTCAGAGTCAAGCATTTTGCCCAAAATGCATGCAGATGAAATAAGCCAAATGGACTGGTTCTCCATTTAGCTGGTTGTCTAAAGCAGTGGTTTCATAACAAAGTCCTTAGCTGTTTGACTATAAATATCAGAATCCTTCATAATTTGACATGCTGTTTAGAATTATAGGAGTTATGGTGTGACAATAGCAAGGCACCCAAGAAACTAATGTTTCTTAAGCTATCTGATGTCAGAGACTAGCAATGTTTTTTCCCAACGTGCCAGAGACTTGCAGTGTATCTGTCCTCATTGGCTACCACTGTTTCTTTCTCTCCTAGAAACTCTCTAAGGACTGGCAACCAGTGGCTTAGGAATCAACACCAGTCCATGGATCACTACTCTGAGTAGCAAGACACCAAAAAACAAAGAAACCAGAAACTCTAGTTTAATGCTGGAAAATGTGTGGTCATCTAGATGTTGTTGTACTGCACCTCCCTTGCCAACATAGCAAATAATGAGGAATGTAGGAGTTGCAGTCCAACAACATGTGGAAGACCACCTGTATCACCACCCCTGCTTAGGATCAGTGTGAATGAAGGAGAACAAAAGAACAAAATGTCTTTAGGAAAAGAGAAGGTGGGAAAATGAAAGTCAGCACAGTTCAGTTGACAGGAACTGGACTTCAGTGTGAGTCCTGGTTAAAAATCTCTTTCTGTCAGAATTAAGCCTCCACGCTAGCTTTTTCTGTTTCCTTTCATATCTCAGCTGCACCTGGTGTTTGCAGCCTGATTGACTGTTGAGATTATACAGCTAGACTCCTGGGAAATCCAGAGTGACTTTAGAGAAGATGTCGCAGCCTCTTAGGTCACATGGCTGTGGTTTAATGCCTTAAGGCTGTTCTTAGTCATCTGGTTCTTGATTTCCTCTTGATTACCAAAACCTTGTCTAATCTGCTTGACCTATTTCTCTACTGGCCAAACGATCTTGGAGAGGGTATTGTGTCCATCAGATTGTTGCTTGGGTTTCTGCTATAGGCTTGGTCATCCAGAGATCAGTTCTGATAGATGGGGCCAGCCCCTTTTGCAGTGTGGGCAAGTGCCTCAGGCAGCAGATACTAGAGAGCAGCAGTGGCAATCTCTCAACTGCTTTTGAATCCTTAGTACTTACACTATTGTGGAGAAAAGAGGTGTGCATACCACACAAGCTACTGATGGGCCCCCTAAACTACCTTTGTGCCTGAGGCAGAGGACCCTATCCTATTCAACTGCGAGCCTAGTCAGCTTTTACAAGTGGACTGGGGAAGAATCCTTCAACTCAGGCAGCATAAGCCAGCCCTTATGCAAAATCTCCTATGGGTCTCATTCCTAATGCAACATCTGGGCCATGAGTGAGAAACGTGTGGCCTTCAAGATATTGTCTGACTTCAAGTCCCAGCAGGCCTAGCTAGCACAGCTAATGATGGGGAATGCTGACGACTATGCTCCAATAATATCAGGAAGGTTGCATTATTCCCACCTTAATCTATGCTCTGGCTCTGGGGAAGAATCCTACCAGCAGCATGTTCTCGTTACCATGTATTTTGGCCTTTAACAAATCACTGTTTTTGCAGCTTCCCCTCTGTGAAAAGGAGATAATGTAGTCCTACCTCTCAGAACCATTGGGAAGACCAACACAATATAGATGACAAAGAATTTTGCAAATTCAAATTAAAAGTGGTAGATAAAAGGAGACAGAATGGAAGTGCTGATTATCATGCTAACCACGCACATCATCTGCCTTCCAAAAGGCCTGCAGATTTGCTGTGTACAAAAGGCAATCTGTTGCCTTAGCAAGCTCTCCTGGTAAGCAGTCTCTGTTCTGCCACCCAAAAGCAGGTTGGCAAAATCCTGTGCCATGTTTGGCTGTCAGCAGATGAAGCATGCTGTTCAGATGCCATTGAAAGCAAGGCAGCCATGGCATGCTACTTGTAGCCCGTCAGGACCTATTAGCCACTGCACAGCTGAATACTTACCAGGAAAGAGTTCTAACATGGCCAGCGATAGCAAAGTCTCTCCTATTCCATGTACCATTTTACACTTAATTGGAATAAATCCATAGGAATTCTAGGATCTCTATGCAAAAGTTTGTGGATTCCTTCTCCTGCAATGTCAAACTGATGTGCTGAAAAAATGCTTGCAACAATGAGAGGTGGCACCTAATATTAAGCAACAGGAGCCAACTGCCTCAGGCAGCTGATTCGCAGTATCCTGAAAGAGCCTGTAACTGTTGGTTATTTTATTTCTTATAATTGTATATTTACTGCCAGGGATGGGAAGAGGTGCTTGGGGGATTTTATGCCTCAGGTACCCAAATACCTTGGCTGGCTTTGGGTGCTATGTACCTTGACTTTTGCATATGATAAATGCCATTTGCTGTTCTGCCTCAGGCAACCAAATCAGCAGCCTGGAGAGGTTAGCATTCTGAATTATACCTCTCAGAATCCAACAACCATCATGGTCAATGACCATGCTAACGTAATCTGGGAGTCATGAGCCTGAAAGGTAACTTCTCTGACAAAAAAGTCTTAGGTCGGCCATAGTGGCAATGAAACCTTTCCAGATTTGACTACTGAATGTTTCTCTCATACACACAATACAAAAGAAAACTCAGAATGGAATATTCTGGCTGGATAAAAGGAGCAAATTAAAAAATAATGTAAAAAATAATAACAAAAAAAGGAAACAATTGCACAGGGGCAAGAGTTCCACACTGCCAGAAATGAGCAAGCAAACATCCCTGTTTGTTCTCTGGTTATGCCAATAATGGCTGAGCTGAGATATACATTCTCCTGTGTCCTTGCAATCATAACCTATGCTGGGGCCCATCATTTGTATTCTGTGTGGTAACCAGCAGTACTTTTCGATGACTCAGAAGCTTCACACCAAAGGCAGCTTCCTCTCAGCTGGCAAGGAACATGTCTCAATATCAAAATTCTTTGGCGGGGTCTCAGCTAAAATTTAATGTCAGTTTACATTTAAAATCCTGTACTGAGAAGTCCCTAGACCTCAGTGGGGGCAGGCTTCAATCAACTGGCTACAGTCTGTCTAGTACATTGCTGTCAGGTAAATTAAAGGACTCTGTTACTCTTTAAGGGGAGGTACCTGAAAAATGAGACTCCTTGAACAGCCTCTCTGGCTAGTTCTCAGCCTTATTTGCCCAGATAAGATTAATGGACCTAATACCCTTTGTCAACCCAGAGTTTTCCAAAGTGGAATATCAATGACATAGAGCAGGTGTAGGAATCTTGTGGCCTTCCAGATGTTGCTGAATTGGCACTTCAAGCATTCCTTGCCCTTATCTATGCTGGCTAAGGCTTCTGGGAGCTGTAATCCGACAACATCTGCAGAGTCACACAAGTCCCATTCCTGGCATATTTCTTACCTAGCCAACAGAGCTTGGCAAAGTCACTCTATATTATAACTTCCAAGAGGAGTCTGGGAGAGCTAGCCCAAGTTCTGCAAAGACCTCTAGATGTTGTTGTGACATCAGAGACAGACCTCTTCCTCCTTCAAAGTGGTGAGGTCCCTTTGCTTGATTTAATACATGAAGGAAGTTTCTGCTACAACAAGAATACCAGCTGCTGAATGTGGCTCTTTGTCAGCACTTTATCAGACTACTTGTGGGTTTTGCAAAAGGTTGGCCTGTACAACTTGTAGCCTGCCTTGCCAATTGCAGTCCATTAGCCACGCATGGGAGCTTACAACAGGTTAGATCACTCTTGTTTTTACCGCTTGATTGCAAAAAAAAAGCAGTGGTTGTGGGTGGCTACTGAACGATACAGGCCAGGTAAAGACTAACCCTGGCTTTTCTGCACAGTAGAACATGACTGGAACACTGCAACTTAGGTCATGTTGCCTTTGCTGAAATGGGACAACACTGAGCTGTGACTCTAACACGCTATAAGGAAATGGCAGCTTTGGGAAGAAGGGAAGAGAAAGATTATTTCTACTCCTTTAATCCTAGTTTTGCTAGTACTCTTTATAGGTTTGAATGAAGAATGAAATACAAAAGTAAAGGAAGGAACCAAGAACCCTGCACTGAAATCTGTTGCTTTTAGGTCTTGCCTGGAGCCAGCCTGAACATGTAACCACAGTAGCTAGGATTCAATTGCTTTTCCCAGCATTCTCTTACTTGGGCTGCCTGGGGCAAAATGATTGAAAACGCTTGAACAAACAGCCAGTGCTATGCAAACCAGCTAGATAGAAAATAAACACACAGCTCATCAACATTTTTCTATTTTTTTTTCCTCCAAAGATGGCCCAGGAAGCATATGTAGCCCTCAAATTGTTTTCTGTTTCTGTGTCTTTTATTCAATTGCCTGTTGATATTTTGTTCAAAGAGATAAGTGCCTATAGTTGACATGCACCCTCAGCTTCTCTTCAGCTTCTCTCTCAACAGGCTTGGGACTTCCAGAAACATAGGGGCCCCAAAAACATTTCACAGGTGTGCACCTCACTCTTCAGACTTGGCAGAAAGCCTAATTCTCCTATTTATATCAGCAGTATACCAAATCATAATGACTGCTATTGGCTCTGTCTTTCCAGTGGCACATCACCATAGGCTGAAAGCACAGTAGTATCAAAGGACAAGAAACAAGGACAGGACTCCAAGAAAGAAGAAAGAAAGGACAAGTTTCCAAGTGGGCCCAAAGACACCCTGAAGCAGCATGGCAGCCAAGTCTGAAAAAGGATAATAGGGAAGGGTGGGGCCGAATGAGAAGAGGGGACAGTGGTGTAGCAGGTCCCATCCCCTGGCAAGAGAGTGGAAGGTGGAGTAAGGGATCACTGTTGGCAAAATAAGCCACTACATTCAGACAAAAGCGCATGCACTTATGAATGAGAAGGCACACTCAAGGGTCTTTTATAGAGGGGCTGCTTCAACCCTCCTTTTTACCTTCAATTCCCCTTTTTCACTTTCCTCCCTCCATTGCCCATTTCAATCTCTTCTCCTCCTGATGAGGAAGGCAAAAGAAAAAAAAGAGGTGTTTGAGTGTTTCTGATAGTACACTGGGCTGTTCTCCACTGGAAAGGAGAGAGAGGAGAGAGTGATGCGGCAGCCAAGAAAGGCAATGCGATTCTTGGTTGCATCAATAGGAGCATGGTGATCAAGGGAGGTAATGGTACCACTCTATTCTGCATTGGTTAGACCTCATCTGGAATACTGTGTCCAGTTCTGGGCACCTCATTTCAGAAGGATATCAACAAGCTGGAGCTTGTCCAGAGGAGGGTGACCAAAATGGTGAAGGGTCTGGAAGCCATGTCTTATGAGGAGCAGCTTACGAGCTGGGTATGTTTAGTCTGCAGAAGAGAAGGTTAAGAGGGGACATGACAGCCATGTTTAAATATGTGAAGGGATGTCATGCCGAGGAGGGAGCGGGCTTGTTTTCCACTGCTCCAGAGTCTAGGACAAGGAGCAATGGATTCAAGCTGCAGGAAAGGATATTCCATATGAACCTCAGGAAGAACTTCCTGACGGTCAGAGATATTCGGCACTAGAATATGCTGCCTCAGAGTGTGGTGGAATCTCCTTCTTTGGAGGTTTTTAAGCAGAGGCTGGATGGCCATCTGTTGAGTGTACTTTGATGTGTATTCCTGCATGGCAGTGGGTTGGACTGGATGGCCCCTGTGGTCTCTTCCAACTCTAAGTATCTATGATTCTAAGAAGGGCAGATACTGGCTGGCTGTCATCTCTTTCGTCACTCAGCTGCTAAGCCTGCTTCTTGCCTGCAGCAGAGCAGCCACATGAAAGACAACGTGTAGTCTCAGCCAACCAGCCTGCCTCTTTTTGCTTAGCTCCTGTCATGTCACCATTCCATAATAGGGAGGACATGGACTGAGCAGCCCTCAGGTCCATTTTGGCGACCATGCTTATAGATCTATAGTTGGTTTTTTTGTTTTTTAACACAGTGGGGGTATTTGGTGAGGCAAGCTAATTTGCTTTTCATGATTGCTCAGTAAGGGATTCCAGAGACCGCTGTTATTTACCTTGCCTGTTGTAGGCAGGCACATGCAAGTAGTGTAGGATCAGCTTAAGATAATCCAATTCTTTCCAAGCTCAAGTTTTATCGCAGTGCTTACTGCAGATATGCTGCTGTGACCCAGCAAATGAAAGCCTGTGTTTCTCATATTCTCCTTTACCACCCTCCAAATGCTGTTAAAAATTTCTACCTAGAAAGAGGAGGAAAAGAAGAGGGGGTAGGTGGGCAGAAAAAATCTTTGTAAAAGTCTTTTAGAAGCCTTGTTCAATGATTTATGTCTGTATTCTAATTTTTACATGTTTTACTGATGTGTCCTTTTATCTGAATCTAGTTTAATTTTTGTAAGCTGACTTGAATATTAAAGCTGGAGAAAAGATGGTACACAGGGTTGCCATACCACCCAACTGGGCAGGTTCCAACCAGTATCTAAGCTACCTGGTGCCCATTTGGACCATCATATGTGCCAAATTCCAAGCTTCCATTAAAAAAAAAAGCCTCTAGCCCTTGTAGGAGTGGAGTTATGGGGAACAAAATAATTCTTCTGTCCAAATATTCTGTGAGAAACAAAAAACTGCCTTCAAAAGTGCTTAGCCAGTGAGTGAAGTTTTACATATTTAACTGATTTTAACTGACATTTGTGAACCATCTTGATTCTTTTTTTATTTAATAATTTTTATTGACATTTTTACTGACACTTGACTCTCAGTCCACACTAGACTGTTATAGCACTATTATTCCACTTTCAACATCCTATGGAATCCTGGGGTCTGCAGGTTAAGGAGGGGTCATAGGATGTTGAAAGTGTAAGAATAGCACTATAACAGTCTAGTGTGGAAATGGCCTAACATATCACCAAACAAAACTTTGACAAGTAGCAGTAAGAAATGAAAATGAAATTGAACTCATTGAAAAAAAAAGGAAAACAAAGGAGAACAGAAAGGAATATAAGAAAAAGAAAAATATACCTACACAAAGAATAGCAAGAGAAAAGAAAAGAAACCACCTACCCCCTCCCCTCCCCTCCCTATAACTTCCCATACTTTTTGCCATCAATTGTTTAACAAAGACCAATATATTTCCCCTCTTTTACAAAAAAGGGGAATCCTCCCTTTTTATATACAGTCTCTTATCTCTAAAGTGACCCATCTTGTTTCAATTATCTGGATTATCAATACAATTCTGGAGGAAAGTCTTCGCTTTTGGAAGAAAGTCTTGCTGAAGTCTGTTTTATGCAGATTCTTGCAAAGACTACACAGAAAGCAATTGAGTTTTTGGAGTGAAGATGGGGGACAGAAATAAAGGAGTAAAACCTGCAATACAACAATCACTATTTAAGTTCTGCAGAGTCCATTGTTTTTCACAACTAGCTTGATGCAGTTATATTATACATTCTTGTTAAATGTCCAGGGGGGAAAAAGTCAATTATTTATTTATTCATTGAAATATTTCTGTCCTGACCTATATAAAAAGATATCATGGTAGCATACAAGCAAAATCAATACTAATAGGCTAAAACAAATTAAAACAAAAATAAAAATAATTTAAATAGACTGAAACATATGAAACACACTAAAGCAGATTTAAAAGATTAAAACAGCTCAGAAATCCTGGCATAGCATTTGAAGTAAATCAATACTTTAATAGCCCTATTTTGCTTGGTGACTAAATGAAAGTAACATTGACACCAATCAGGCCACAAAGGGAAGGGCATTTCACAATTGGGGTACCACTGCTGAGAGGATCCTCTCTGACATCTTCACATAATGTACTGACCTCACTGGTAAGACACAGAGTGTTCCCCTCAGCAGACCTCAATCATTAGGCAGGAACGTATAGGGAAAGACACTTCCTAAATCTCAAAGTACCAAGCCTAGGGGTTTAAATGTCATCACAAGCACCTTCAGTTCAGAAGGGAAGCATTTGGCAGCCAATGCAATTCTTTTAGGACTGGCATCATATGATGTTGATATAATATTCAAATCAGCAATTGCATTTTGCACTACCTGCAACTTCTGAGCCATCTTCAAGGGCAACCTCACACAGACCACATTTCAGTAGTCTAATCTGAAATTTACCATGGCATGAATTGTTGTGTCTAGATTATATTAATCCAGCAAAGGCTGTAGTCAGTGCAACAGTTGAAGCTAGCATCAAGGACTCTGAGCCACAGCATCCCCTTGAGCCTCGAGTGACAAAGATGGATTCAGGGATATTCCTAAACTATGCACCTGCTCCTTTAGACAGAGTGCAGCCCTGTCCAGAACAGTCCAGGCTTGAGACTAACTAATCAACAGTGCATCCATCTTATCAGGATTCAGCTTCATCCAGGCACTTGTCCACCACCTGTACAGCTCCTACTGAATCCAATGACAGGGAGAAGCTGAGAGGAGTGTCATCTACATGCTGATGCCATCCAACTCCAAACCTCATAATGCCTTATCCAGTGTCTTCATATACATATTGAAGAGCATGGGAGATAAGATGGAACCCTGTAGCACCTACAGTTTAATAGCAATGGGACTGAACAGGAATCACCCAGCATTACTCTCTGAAACTAGCCCTGCACATAGGAATGAAGCCACTGTAAGACAGTGAGAGATAGTGGCCACTACTCCCATCACACAGAGCTATTCCAGTGAGATGTCATAATCAGTAGCAACAAAAGCTTTTGAGAGACCAACAGCCTCTGATCAACAGGATAGCATTCCTCTGGTCTTCCTCTGGAGTGGGTCATCAGTCAGAGCAACTAAGACTGTTTCAGTGCTGTATCCTAGTATGAAACAAGACTGAAATAGATCCAGATAATCTCTTTCCTATAAGAATAGTTGAAGTTGTCCATCCACCACATGCTCAAGCATATTGCCCAGAAAGGAGATATTTGAAATAGGGTGAAAGTTCTCATATACCTCTGAGTCAAGAGAGGCCTTCTTCAGAAAAGAGTGCACCACAGCCTCCTTCAAAGCAGTAGGGATCCTGACAAAGTGAAGCATTTATCACCCTCTGAACACACCTACTCTGCTAGATCTTAATAGCCAAGATGGGCAAGGATCAAACTCACATGTGGTTGGATCAAGTGATTCAAGTCCACATCATCAGGCTGCAATAACTCAAACTGATCCCAGAAAATCTGACTAGAATGGTGCATAGTATCAAGTTCTGAGTGAATATCACCAATTGTCTCTTTGAAGTGTCTGGCATTTTTTTTCACAGCAGGTAGCTTAGGGTTCCAGTCCTGATATCTCTGGGCATATTCTCAAAAGGCTTCTCGCCACTTAGAATATTCTTTCTGAGTGAGAAGTTGAAGATGCAATCCTAGAAGCTATAATACATTTCTCTGGGCCAAACTCACTGTTGCATAATAGGCACCACAAAGAGTGGTGCTGCACTGAATATCCAGATGGATGAAACTGGAAGAGATCCATCTGCCAAGTTCATTTGTGTAGGCTGCTGTATGGTTGGCCCCTCCATCCACAACCACGTCATGGATAGTCATTTTGTTACAGACTGACCTGGCATTCAAGAATAGCAGAAACAGATCAGTTTCATTTACATTTGAACATTATACTTGTTCTCGCATTATGCTTGTTGGCTCACAGATTAGTTAGCATAAAGAATGGTATCAAGGATGAATCATAGTGGTATAAAAACATACAACTATTTGGGGGCTAAATTTGCATAATGAAAATGCTAATTAATAATATGCATAATTATTGACATAACATGCAGAATAAATACCTAGGTTTGAGGGGATGAAATATGGCAACTCTAGGTGTATACAAGAGACCAGCATGGTGAAATGGTTTGAGCACTGGACTATGACTCTGGAGACCAGGGTTCGAATCCCCACTCAGCTATGGAATCTCAGGGTGAGAACACTGCCCTGTCTGTCTGTCTGTCTGTCTGTCTGTCTGTCTATCTATCTATCTATCTATCTATCTATCTATCTATCTATCTATCTATCTTACTGTGTGCTACTGGTTCGCCACTGCTGCTGTTTGCTTTGGAGAAACTGCTATGGACTTTCCTGGGACACCCTCCCTCCCTCTATTGTCTCATTTGCTGTTCCTTTGAAAAAAAAATGAATGACATCCTCTGAACAACTATGTTTGATGCTTAAGGTATCATGCTTAATAATATCACCAGGCCCTACCCACTATTACATCACCAGGGGATCTCACTAGGTCTCAGGTTTTGGCCATGAAATCTCAGGCCCTGGGTTATTCCTGACCAGGCAATCCTAGCCACCCTGGCTAAAGGATTCTGAGAGTTGTAGTTCAAAAAGTAACTCTTAAAATTATTGTAAATTGGCAGGAATAGGTCAGGGGTCCCAACCTAGAAGCTCAGAAGCCTTTCTCTAATAGTCACTACAGTCACTAAGACATTCTGTACAAGAATCTGAGAAATACGGGGAAAATGAGGTAGCTTTGACATGAATGACCAAAGCATGGTGTCTCATCTATGCAACAAAGAATCTACAGCCCATTGGATGCCTTTAGCATTTTAGGCAGGAAAGTTGCGACGTGCCTTTTGTGGTCGTCCAGAAAATGTAAAAGGTTGTGTGTGCTTCTCAATGCCTTGTCTCAGGACAGCTTGCTGGCTCCTGCCTTGGACCAGTGTGAGGTTATACTCAAAGAGATGTGAACTGGTAGTTCTGCACATCAGCAGTCTCTGGTTGCTAACATTGTAATCATGGACATGGACAAAAAACCTAGAAAAATGTTAAATACCCACCCCTATTTTAGAACAAGTGTTCATGTTCCAAGGGTACTGATTGGACAATAACTGCGACACCAGTACAAAAAGACAACTTTCTCCTATAATGACCCCTACATTATTTTCTGGGTTTTTAAAATATATTTTTCTGTTTTGTACTCTTCGGAGGCTAAGCATTATTTATGGTATTGCAGAAGCACAGGAGCACTGAGTAAAAACACTAAAAATTATGAAAACCAGCAGGTTTTTTAATTAATACACTGGACTCTCTGCAAAGAGTGAGTCAACAAGAGCAATTCAGAAGTGTGGTGATTTGCATGGGGTCAACCAATTTCTGCTGATAAAATTATAGCACTAGCTTAACTGGTGTGAAAAGGCAAAATGCTACTGATGCTTTTATGGGCCTGACAAAGAGAAGGACAATACAAAGAAGATGTTAGCAATAAAAGCCACCCTCAGGGAACAGAAACTAATACTAGAGCAATGATTACTCAAATCAGAGTTGGCCACTGTGCAGTGCTCCATAAATTGGACTGCAACTCCTAGCAGCTCTAGTCAAAATAGCGTTGATGAATTCTGAAAACTGCAGTCTAACATTGTCTCCAAGGCCACATGATTCTCATCCCTGCATACATGGTCTAGTCTTGCAGGATGTAAAATGTAGACCTCAGGCCACGTATTTCCCCTCAAGCTGCTTATGCGGTCCCCAAGGCATTCACCCCCCAACTCAATATTTTGCAAAGGTAACTGGCTAATAACATAACAGCCCACGTTAGTACTTAGTCTGGAGACTAACAGGTGGTGTAGGCTATTGAAAGAGAAATTCATACCCAGCAGTGTAGTCCAAATTAGCAGAGCAACTTGACCAAGGAGTTAAGAAAAGGCAAGGTTTATTTCTGCAGCAGAAATAGATCAACGCCTTGTGAAAGTCCAAAGTGAGACAAAAGAGAACTCCCAACACTCCTCTGTATAACACTTAGTTCAGTGGTTCTTAACTTTTTCTTTACAGGGGGAATATAATTGGTTACTGGGGACCCCCAAGACTTAACTCAAGATTTAAATATTTAAATTTAGATTTAGATTAAATTTAGATTTAAATATTTACATTTAGATATTCAAATATTTGTTTGTTTGTTTGTGGATTCTGGATACTTGAATTTAAATCCCTGCTCAGGCATTGGGTGACCCTGGGCAAGTCACATCTCTCAGCCTCAGAGAAAGGCAAACACAAACCCCCTGTGAACACATCCTGCCAAAAAAATCCTGCAAGTTCACCTTAGGGTTGCTATAAGTCAGAAATGACTTGAATGCACACAACAATAAAGTGCTACTGAGAAGGGGAGGTTCTTTCTAGCCATCATGTCACTCCCCTTTGAAAATAGACTTATAGCAACTCTAAGGCAAACGTATCATGGAGGTTTTCTTGGCACGGTTTGTTGCTTTTGCCTATCTCTGAGGCTGAGAGAATGCGACTTGTCTGAGGTCACTGAGTGTGTTTCCACGGCTGAGTGGGTATTCAAACCCTGGTCTCCAGCATCATAATTTGGGAGCATGCACACAACTTGCTGCTATGTCCCTTTCATCAGAGATGCAGCAGTGTAGTGTGTGTTGCGGGGGGTGCAGGTATCAAATCTTGCCCTTCCCTATAGACTCAGGCAAAAGCAAGCTACTTTCCCAGCTTGTGTGTCCCACTAACAACTTTTGCCCTTTTGACCACACTCTGATGTTGCTTGGCCCCATCTGTCCTGGTTTTCACTAGTGCTATGCTGGTTGGTACAGTTTAAGATGATCATGAGCAGGGGGTTGATGCAGGTAGAGACCTCCCCCACACACCTTTTTGTGGCTATGTGAGTGTTGAGGACAAGGGCAATCAAACAAAGTCGTATCATTTCTGTCTGGCAGAAAACTCTGTGAAATTCATGTAGTTGCCATAAGTCAATAGGTGACTTGAAGGCACATACACACATTTCTCTTGTGGGAAAATGACATACAAATAAACAAACAACTGATAAAGAATCCCTGTTTTAACTCCTTTTGTAGCTAACTGTTGAAAAATAAAGCTTCAGCAGCACTAACAAGCTCTACTGCAGAAGTAACACTGGAGGAATAATGAGTTACTGATAAGATGCAATACAGACAGGGATCCCTTTATTGGATATTTTGGATAGCTCATCATTTCTGTAAAACTTGGAGAACCTGCTTATTCCCAACTGTGTAGCCCAGCATTCTTTGGCCTACTGAAAGTTCCTGTTTCCCTTCCTGCTTTGCACAGTTATCTGTCTTCTAGTTGGACTTTTCTTGGATTCGAAGATACTGAATTTAGTCCCAACATGGGAACCTTTAATAACAGGGAGCTAATGGACTGGCATCTAACTCTTTGAAGTTTCTAACTCCAACAAAAGTGAAACTTTCCCATTTGCACTAGTTTTGCCTATGTGTTGTTAATGTTGCGTGCCTTCAATTTATTTCCAACTTACGGAAACGCCAAGGTGAACCTATCATGGCCTGAAGCTGAGAGTGTGTGATGCAACCAAGATCAACCAAGGTTGAAACAGAACTTGAACTCTGATCTCCAGGGTTCAAGTCCAACGCTTAAACCATTACACCATGCTGGTTTTCAGTTTTACCTATACAGCTCCTAAACATTTTTCCAGTTGTAACAGTATAGGGACTTCTTGAGAAATTCAATGTTCTCTGCCTAAGAAAAGAACAGTTAACCTCACACAGGACAGAGATAGCCTGGATCTCAATCAAATTTACTATGCTGCTGCTGCTAATGGATTTAAAATTTTATTGCCTGTCTCTTAATGTCCTTTGTCCCTAGTCCCCACATGGCCAAGAAGAAGAGTGGCCTCTGTTGGCATTGATATCCCTCCAGATCACCTTAACTGACAACAGAAGTAACATCTCAAAACAAAATGTAGTGACTCTAACTGTGACTCCAAAATTGTCACTTTTCTTCTCCAGTATGATTTTTAACATATTTGCCTGATGAAAAAGGTTCAGAAGCTTGCATTATGTATTTTGTGCTTTTTAGTAGACCGAATAAAGGTATCAGTGTTCAGTGGATTTTGGACCTTTTTTGGATTTTGCCTTCAAACTGTTTCCAATTGCATGCATGTGCCCATGACCATATCCACGGAAGGGTGAGTGACCACACGTCTTTGTGGTGTTAGTGTTCACTTTCTGCTTGGAAAAAAGAAAAAAACAGGGTCAACAGGAGGGGGAAATGATAGGAATGTAGTAGTGTCTTTCTCTCCCCATTCTTTATCTGTGTGCATTCACACAATTTCAAGTCACCTGTCAACTTATGGCTCTCCTGTGAATTTCATTGGTTTTCTTAGGCAAGGAATATTCAGAGGTAGTTTTGCCAGTTCCTTCTTCTGAAATTTAGCCTACAGCACCTGGTATTCCTTGGTGATCTCTCATCCAAGTACTAACCAGGGCTGACTCTGCCTAGCTTCCAATATCAAACAAGATATAGTGCCTCTAGGGTATTTAGCCCCACCCCACCCTTCACTCACAGAGAGAAAAAGAGAGAGAGAAAGAGATGATAGAAAATGCTAGCTTGCTGCATTCTGTCTAGCCTTCAAAAGGACGCAATCAAACTCACTGGCACAAGCCTACCGGCGTCCTGTAACTGGGTTCCTGCTATGTGTGTGTTCTGTTCCATCTCCTACAGTGTGAAACTTCCCTTGCTATTGAGCTTTACTGGAATCTGAATTGGCTTCTTTTTCTCCCTTTCATTTTCTTCTTACAAAACCCAAATTGGTATGCAGGCTAGGAAAAGAGAATCTGGGAACCAGGGCAAATACTATCACTGTGAGCCTGCCTATGATGGAAACACACACACAGACATTGCCTAGTATTTTCAGAACATTTAGTCAAGTCAGCTCTGTTTCCACTATTCTTTACAAGCTTAAGCCTTCTGACAATAGCTGTGTAATGTACAATCTACAGAAATAAACATGCATTTTACACCATGAATACTGAGCCTTAAGAAAAAGGAGTTTTGCTTACTGTGCCTTTCTTTTCTTTTACCTTTTTTAAAAAGTAGCCTCCACATACTATATTAAGTGTCAGCAGGCTGATCATAAAATGTAGGTGATATCTCCAGACCTTCTGCTAGCGGAATGAGTACCCCTATGCTCCTGAGAGAAAATCTCATTATTAAAATAGCTACATATTCATTTATATTTCAAAATCCACTGAAATAAATGAAGATGGATCCATATTACTGCTGGCACCTGATATCTTCAGGAAAAAGATGTCAGTGCTTTTTGTCCAAATGCAAACTGAAATCTGCTTTGCACCTAGCTGAACAAAAAGGTATATAACATATTGCACAACTATTTTTTATACAAAAAATTGCTGCTAGAAGGCAATGGAATAGTAAGGAGAAAGGAGGGAGTTAAGCTCTCTATTCTCCACACAACACTGAAAAGTCTTTCTCTAAATGGAAATGGCAGCTGCAGACAAGTTAATTTTAAAAAAAATCAGGACTGAAATCTTAGAGAAACAGGTTAATCAACTCCTCCCCTCCTATTGCAATTCCAATAATTATCACGCATACACTCCCCAGACTTCTCTGGATGATACTTTGCATCAGAGAAATAGCAGCGAGGTGGTTGTTGGCAATGTGTAGCTTCAGGCTATTTTCTTGATGATTCAAACCCTAGATGAAACGAATTATCTAGATCCATTTCAATTTGGCTTCAAGCCTGGTTATGGGACTGTGACAGCTTCGGTCACTTTGGTAGATGACCTATGCTGGGAACTACACAGGGCGAGTGTGTCCATGTTGGTTCTGCTGGGCCTCTCAGTGGCTTTTGATACCATAGACCAGACCTGGGCATTGTACGGCCCCCGGGCCACATACAGCCCTTTGATTGGCTCTGACCGGCCCCTGTAAGGCTAATTGGAAATTACAAAATAAACATACTTTCTATGGCTCTTTCCTCACGGAGGGGGGGCCGAAACGGGGCCGCGCACGCAGAGGCAGAACTTACCTGCGAGCGGGTTGCTCCATCCCTGCGGAGAGCGTGGATCTGCCGTTCCAAACACCGACGAATTTCGGCGGCGCTCGGCGGCGCTCGACAGGACCCAAAATGGCGGCCGGCGGCTTCCAGCGGCGCTCCACCAATCAGGACACCGCGCCAGCCAGAAGCCCGCCCCCGGGCAGATCTGCAGGGACGCGCTACCGCGTCTCTGCAGTTCTTCACCAGGGGCTGCTACAGGGTAGCGCGGGTGAGTTTCATAAAAACCACTTGCAAAGGTGGTTTTTATAAAACTCACAGCGCCACCCCCACGGCTGCGCTAGAGGAGTTTGAGGTCTAGAACCTCACTTTTTTTAACTGCTTTAGCGCACCCCCCAGTGAAGAAGACCTCCAGGAGAGGTCGCTCTAGCGTGGGCAATATGCCCGGCCCTCCATAATATTTTTAGTTTCTCATGTGGCCCCATGGAAAAAATAATTGCCCACCCCTGCCATAGACCATGGTATCTTTCTGGACTGACTCTTTGGGATAGGACTTGGGGAGTGCAGCGGTTCCCATCATTCCTGAATGGAAGAACTCAGAAGGTAGTGCTGGGGGAGTCCTGTTCAACTCCCTGGCTGTTGGCCTGCGGGATACCTCAAGGTTCTGTCCCCCCCATGTTATTTAACATCTACATGAAACTGCTGAGAGAGGTCATCCAGAGTTTCACAGATCAGTGTCACCGATATGCTGATGACACTCAACTCTATCTCTCCTTTCCATCTGATTCCAAGAAAGCTGTTTCAGTGCTGAACCAATGTCTACTGTCAGTAATGGCCTGGATGAAGGCAAACAAATTGAAGCTTAATCTAGAAAAGACAGAGGTGCTCCTGGTCAGTTGAAAGGCAGATCAGGGAACAGGGACTTCGCCTGTGCTGGGTGAGATTATACTTCCCCTGAAATCTCAGGCTCACAGCTTTGCTGTTCTGTTCAACTCAACTATGAGCCCAGATGCCAACGTTTTGGCAGCGGCCAGGAGTGCATTTGCATAGTTAAAACTTGTGCATCAGCTGCACCCTTTCCTTGAGATGTCAGATTTGGCTACACTGCAAACACACCTTGATTACATCTTGGTTGGACTATTGTCACACACTCCACATGGGGCTGCCTTTAGAAACTGTTTGGAAACTTCAGCGGGTTCAAAATGCAGCGGCCAGAATGTTGACCAGAGCCACTTACAGGGAGCACATAACTCCCTGTTCATTTCTGGGCACTTAGGTCCAGACTATTTGAAAAATGTACCATATTTTCCGGCGTATAAGACGACTTTTTAACCCAAGAAAATCTTCTCAAAAGTTGGGGGTCGTCTTATACGCCGGGTGTCGTCTTTGCGGTCGCCGCATACGGTGGGGGCAGTTCAAAAATGGCCGTGGCCGCATCCCCGCCGTATGCGGCCACCGTATGAAAGCACCCAGGGTGGTGCTGCGCACTTACCTGAAGATGCCGGGGGGGGGGAGGCTTGTTGCGCTAGCCGCTCTTCCCCCTCGCACTGCCTCCCCGCTTCCGCCCCTACCTCCACCTACAGCTCCCAGGCCAGGGAGCGCTGAGGTGGGGGAAGCGGCGGCGTTTTGGGAGTCTCGTTGCGCTCGCCGCTCTTCCCCCTCGCGCGAGCACCGGTCGCGCTGCCTCCCCGCTTCCGCCCCCACCTCCGCCTACAGCTTCCAGGCCAGGGAGCGCTGAGGCGGAGGGGAGCGGCGGTGTTTTGGGCAAGGCTCATTGCGCGAGCGCCGGTCGCACTGCCTCCCTGCTTCTGCCCCCACCTCCGCCTACAGCTCCCAGGCCAGGGAGCGCTGAGGCGAGGGGGAAGCGGCGGTGTTTTGGGAGTCTCGTTGCGCTCGCTGCTCTTCCCCTCGCGCGAGCGCCGGTCGCGCTGCCTCCCCGCTTCCGCCCCCACCTCTGCCTACAGCTCCCAGGCCAGGGAGCGCTGAGGCGGGTGGGTGGAGCGGCTGTGTTTTGGGCGAGGCTCGTTGCGCGAGCGCCGGTCGCACTGCCTCCCCGCTTCCGCCTCCACCTCCGCCTACAGCTCCCAGGCCAGGGAGCGCTGAGGCGGGGGGAGCGGCGGCGTTTGGGCGAGGCTCGTTGCGCTCGCCGCTCTTCCCCTAGCGCGAGTGCCGGTTGCGCTGCCTCCCCGCTTCCGCCCCCACCTCCGCCTACAGCTCCCAGGCCAGGGAGCGCTGAGGCGGGGGGGGAAGCGGCGGCGTTTGGGAGTCTTGTTGCGCTCGCCGCTCTTCCCCCTCGCGCGAGCGCCGGTCGTGCTGTCTCCCCGCTTCCGCCCCACCTCTGCCTACAGCTCCCAGGCCAGGGAGCGCTGAGGCGGGGGGAGCGGCGGCGTTTTGGGTGAGGACGGAGGTGGGGAAGAGTCCGGCCAAGCTAGCAGAGAGGGGGGAAAGGAGGGCTTCCCTCCAGGCCGGCGGGTCAGGTGGGGGGCAAGGGCCGGCGCCGGCCTCCCCCGCCCTCCTCCCCTCTGGGCACCTGCCCCCCAGGCCTCCCAGCCCCAAAGAGCCGGGCGCGGGGTGCTGCCCTCTTCCCTCTCCTCCTCTGCTTCCCTTGGTGGAAGCAGCTGCGGCGGCTCGGGCAAACATTTTGTTTCCTTCCCAGCCCCAGCGGAGGAGGCCAACGAGGGGAAAGTGGGTGAGAGCCGAGAAGAGCGTTGGAAGAGGAGTAGTCTTATACGGCGAGTATATCCCAAACTCTATATTTTAACTGGAAAAGTTGGGGGTCGTCTTATACGCCGGAAAATACGGTATCTCCCTACATGAACCTGCTAGAGCCCTAAGATCTGCAAGGAAAGGCTTCAGTCCCGCCACCACACTCACCTGGTAGGGACACAGGAGAAGGCCTTCTCATTGGCTGCTCCCACCCTGTGGAATGCTCTTCCATGGGAGGTTAGGTTGGCCCCCTCCCTGCTTTCCTTTTGTAGTCAAGCAAAGGCATTTCTTTTTAAGCAGGACTTTAATGGGTGAGCTGTAGACCTTTTACTTAGTTTTTTAAAAATCTATTGTTAGTTTTATAATTTCATATGTTTTCAAATGTTTTAATTGTTTTAATTGTTTCATTGTTTATATGCTTTTGATTTTTTTAACATTAAAGGCCACCTTGGATCTCATCTTGGGAAAAAAAGAGGCATACAAATTCAATAAATAAATAAATAAATAAATATTGCAGCAAAATGATTGGTTCCTCCTACTTTCCTCTGTCCACTACTTGCCTTTGAGAACAAAATCCACAGCCTATAGTGTTATCTGACTTTTTCCTTCGGATTTGTATGAGGGCAAACTAAGCATTCAAAGCCAAAGGGTTAAGAAGAATTAATGAGGGGCTCTGACAGAGCAGTCAAACACAAATTAGGGCCAAGAAAAATAAAATCTAAAAATCTGTCAGTCCCTCAGCTATCGTTATTGTTATTTAATTGAGATTTTAATGCTGTTTTTATATGTATTTTAACATGTTTTAATTATTATTGTGGTTTAATTTTTATTTTAATTTTTGTACATGACTATTTTTAATTATGTTTCTTTTAATGGCTCTAAGCCACTTTGAGTCCCCTCAGGGGGGAAAGCGGGACAAAAATGATGATGATGATGATGATGATGATGATGATGATGATGATGATGATATTGCAACTCTTGCCTTCATCAGAACTGCATAGCTTCCAAATTGGTGCAGAGACCATTTAACCAAGGCCAAGTGGCTGAATTATGGCTGCTGTGGGAAATGTTACAACATGGAGAGGTCAGTGTTTCAGCTACTTCAGTTGTTCAGCAGTGTGTGTAACTATCCACTAGTCACAGTCAAATAGGACTCCCACAGGTGTAAGCTAGGCAGAGATTTTGGAAGCGGGGAGTCCACAAACTGTTGAATGGATTGTTGGAGTTTTCTGGGTAAATTTCAAGATGTGACCTGTTTAGAGGCAAGGAAGGGACCAAGTCTAACACACCTGCTGCAAAGGTACTACTCTTTGAAGGAACATAGCCTGAAACTAAAGAAGCTGACATTGCAGAGGACACTGCAGGAGGAGTTCCCAAAAGTGAGTAACTCCTTTCTTAATTTGTGCAGGAAGCACAGTGGCAGAAGAAAAGGATTCACTGCAGAGTTGGTAGAATGTGTGCCAGTTTCCAGAGCCACACCGCTAGCATAACTCTATGGAGGGAGCACTTAAGCATACACAGGTTCAGATATGTGGCTGCTGTAATGCTGTATGCTGTCAAGGAGCAGCTGCAGCAGCATAAAAGTTTTTATAAAAAGATGTGGCTGTTGTGGTGACATGGAAGAGGGCATGAGGGTTCGAAAAGAGAAACATTGCCCCCATGTACAGAACCTGAGAAACTTTTTTGCCTTTTTTTAAAAAAGGAACACTGCCAGCAAGGACATATATTGTCAGTTGTCATCCAAAAAGTAAATTTTCCAAGCACAGAATACATCATTTTTCTACATGTCCAGGTTACTCACCAATACAAGTGGAGAACGGTACAGCTGAGCTTACTGGATTAACCACCCTTTAAGATCCAAAGTAGAAGAGAATATCTAGCTCCCCCAATTTCTGTGGCACTCAATGCAATAACGTGAGCAGACAGTCCCAGGCCTGTGGGACTTTAAATTTAAACAGAGTATAATAATGGGATAAGAGGCGAAGTGAGCAAAGCTGGTGCAGGTGCTACCATCCTTGTCTGTCCAGTTTGGCTTTTTCAGTCAATTAGTTCCTTACCAATCAAGTTAAAAAAATAGAGAGCAATGTGTTTGCACTAGCAGAATGACTGGAGGCATTAGCAGCCACACTTATACAACCTCTGAGAATGCATAACCACATGTGCAACCATTTTTACACTAGCATAGCATCCCAACAGGATTTCAGACTCATTTGGAAGCCACATTGGATCAATCAAAATTGAATAAAATGATCTCACACCCATGTGGTTCTTCATTTTTTTCCTCCCACAGAGATCCTACATTTGACTGAAAATGTACTTTATGGCAGAAAACACATTTACAATGAACTAGCTGTCTGTTCCCCCCTGCCAACCAAACTCCTAAACAAAAATACAGAATTGTTTATAGCTATTATTCTAGTAGAAAGCATTGGTGTTTTGCAGCATATGTTCTCTTCTTTCCTAGGCTGGACACATATAGCAACAGAGTTTTAGGTTTGATTTTGAAGAATTCCAACAGATGGAGGAAATACTATAATGCACAAAGGGGATCTGAAAAAAGTACTGGAGTGCTGAGTGTCGTTGTTCAGAATTCTAGCTAGCTAACTATGCCTGCTTTCCATTATACTCCATTCCATTCAACCTCTCCAGTTTTTTACCTCCCATTCCACTGGTCAGCCAGCACAACAGTCATATGCACTAAGCATGCAAGAGGCATCTTGGACTAGGGGGTGGTATATTCTGTGACCATGGGGTATTTCTAAGGTTTCTACCCTTTTTGCATTTTTTTCTTTGCTTCTTCGCATCCCCACCAACTTGCTGGTCTATCCTCTTTGTGAAATGGATGATGCTGTTTTGGATAGAGAATATCACCAGAAAACCGAACTCACTATTAGTATATAAGTTTTGGAATTGGAGTATCATAGCCAATGTCCCATCACTAGTCTTGCAGACTTAACAGACCTCCTTCTAGCCATTGTGAAAATGCCAGCACACTATATCACCAGGTATAGTTTGTGAGCCAAAGATAAAACGGGTAAGTATAGTACATGCAAAGACCACAGGGTCCTTAACTTGCTTGAATAGATTTGGCAAAACTGTCTAAGACAAATAGGCAAGCAAGTAATTGACACCTGTTGCATGTATTTTTAGGTAATTATGTATTTGTATCATGTCAGCAGTTGCCTGGAGCCTGGACATCTGGTTCCCATCGTACATGAATGAAGCAGTTAGCAAACATGTGACCCTGCACTACCTACAACACTTCTGACTGAAAGAAATGTTCCTTCTTTTAACCTATAAAGAGATGCACAACAAAGATCAAATGTAAAGTCTTCTTGCTTACCACAGAGAAAGCCCCATTGAATTCAGCAACTGAAATGAACAGAGAGATATAGGGTGCACTGCATTTTTTAGGATAAAGAACTGTTTATCAGTTTCAGGACTGTTTTTAAGGTGTGCTATGGCTCAATGTTGGCAGGAGGGTCATTAGTAATTGTGGCCACTTGCTGGTATGTTTTTATAACACAATCAAAACACAGAATACATTGTGTTAAAACAATGATTTCCATCATCATCTTCATCCAGCTTAAGCTGGTAACAGTTTGAGTACCATAAAAAAACAATGATTATATAGTACACATCTGACTGATAATTCCTCTATGACATAAAGGACAATTTTTCCTGATCATTTCACAGATTCTCAGCCCTCACAATCCAGTCTGGGGGAGGGGTTTGACTTCCTCCATCTCCCCTATTCAGTGGTCTATGACTTACCACAGAGTATCAGAATGTACATTAGGATGTGTGCAGAAAACCAACTGAATACAATGCCTGCCATTCACCAAAGGAATATCTGCAGAAGGAGGGGCAACAGCACATGGTCTACATGTTCCCCTCACTTATTTTTCTGGGTCTCCCCATGTACTCCCCTCCCTCGCACCAAAATTTGGAGATGACAGACAAAAGAAGCCAGCATTTCCCTTTAAATCAAGGGGCACAGGAAGACGAAATGTTTTTTGAATCCAGGAAAGAGCATGTTTTCTTAGCCGAAATGACAGCCTGTACACTTTGATGAAGCCTAAGAACAAGACTTTCATGTCTAAGGGGAAATGTCCTACTCACCACTGCCAAAGAAATGAGTTGAGGTTTTGAGGCACAATTCATGCAAAAATGAAGGCACAGGGGGGAAAGATGGCCCATCCATAGCACACTGCAATTTCAGAAGAGCTGATGACAGGAATCCAATGTCCTGCCTCATCAGATCTTTGTGTCTGAAACACATATGCATGTAAAATGGGGCAGACAACTTCCCAGGGGGACATGATGCTGCTGCTGCTGCCAAAAATCGACAACCATCTCTAGGTCTTCCAGCATTGGAAGACCTAGATATTCCTAGAGAGAATATATACTTTTTTCTATGGCAGGGGTCAATATAGCAAGGATTTTGTTTGTTTGTTTAATAAACATAGTTCATAAATAAAATAAATAACTCACAAAAGTGGAAGGCCAACGATACTGGGTAGGTCAGCTCTTCTAATCAGTCCAACAGCTATCTTTAGCAGCCAATACCTTTACAATAGGAGCAGGCTTAAATGAGGGGTGGCTTTAACATTAGTAAAGATCATGAAATGTTCCCAAGAGTTTCTGGCCCATAGCTCTCACATCATAGACAATATAGTATAGCAATCACACAGCAGGGAACTGAGCAGGTTGTTGCTATAGGCTGTAGAAACATTCAGGAATTTGCTGATCAACTTGTAGCCTTCTTGAGAGTGCCACAAAACAACTGAGAAAGCTTCAATGCACTGATCTTTCTCCGTACTCTGAGGCAAAGCCTTGACGCTGGTACTAATGACAGCTCTGAAGATGCCATCAAAGTTTTGCCACTCTTTCACTCTACTTTTCTGCCATTCTACTATTCTATTCCTAGTAACAAGAAACAGTTCAGGAACTGCATGCTTCAGAGTTCTCCACAAGTTTCAGAATCATCATCAGGGTACATTTTGTACATCTTATTTTTGGGACCCTCCCAGGACATTTTGTTTCTTCAAAGAGAACAGCAAATGGGAGCTTCCCTGTCCATCCAGGTCAAGGTGCATAGTACACCAAACCAGCCAAGTCATTCTAGCACATGATGCAGAAAAAGACATAATTTTCTCATTCCTAGATGTACAAATATAGTGTCAATAAACTAGTAATGATTTGCTGCCTTTTGTGATACCCCAGATCTGCTCACTCTGCCTATCAAAAAAGCTCTCCCTGCTCAGTTCCTGTCTCACTTATACACTCAAATCTATCCAAGCACATTTTACCTCTTGACAAGGACTAAGCCAGGAAGAGAGATGAGTTCTAAGCCATTTTGCAAGCGAAGGAGCAAAACAGAAAGAAGACCGTGAGGCATCCAGACGCTGTTTTATGATTGGTAATATACAATCCTGTTTCACTGAGTTGTTTCAGTTCACCAAATCAGTGCATTATTATTTTATCTGCAAAATTAACATGGGCTCTTCCTTCATTTTATATGTAAAGCAAACACGGTATTTAAATAGGATAAAACTGCTATTTTGGATTACAATGGGGTTTTTTTTCTGTTGGGGAAGGCAATGTGCTACAGTGGTCTGACTGCTGAAATGGGATGTGAAAGATCCAGTTGCCCTTGAAACTCACTGGGAGACTTTGGAGCAGTTACCTTCTCTAAGCCTGGGGTTGTGATGAGGATAGGATTAAGATAGGGCAGTGCCATGAATGATGCTACCTTGAGTTCATTGGGAAAAAAGCAAGATATACAGTTGGTCCTCCATATCCACATGTTCAACCAATCACGGCTCAAAAATATTTGGAAAATAAAAATCCAAAAAGCAAATCTTGATTTTGCCGTGTGCCAAGCAGTACACAGATATGTAGGTATACCCTGCTGTAGCCTCTCACCATTTCATAGATCCTCAGGCTCTGTCTGGTACCCATTTGAGTTGTTTGCCATTTTACGTAAAGTACACCACTTTATTACCCCACTGTATATAATGGCACTTGATCATCCACAGATTTTGGTATCCACAGGGACCTTGAACCCAAATCCCAGCAGATACTGAGGGCCCACTATTAATAGAACTGATAAACTTTTTTTAAAAATCTACTCATCACCATAATTATGAGCAGCAGACATCTGCATCAGTAATGAAAGAAAAACTCAGAGGCTATTTAAGTATGAAAATCATTCTGTTTTGTATGGGGAAGAGAGATAAAAAAAATTACTTGGTAGTATTTTCTGCTCATTCAGACAGATGAGTTCTCTTTTCAGGGACATTCAAGTCTATTCATGTTCACAGTATGTCAAGATTTTCTCATTCTCACCAAGCTTCACGTAAGTACCAGTATTCAGGCAGCTTTGCACACAAGCGATGAGTGAAAGGCATTTCAAAATGAGGACTCAGAACGGACTTGATATTAATCACCAGGTGAGAAATAGGGCTCTCTACCTTCATTTCTTTTTTATATCCTGCCTTTCTCCCAAATGGGATTCAAGGCTACCTTTAACTTGTCCTGATCAGATATCTATGATTTTCATAGAAGGAAAACCACGCCCAACTTACTAAGCAGGCGGACGCAAGACTCGGGATACCTGAACAGCTACTGCCTCCAACAACAAGCAATCTCTACCTTCGTTGGTTGCCTAGCAACATCCCCCCCCCGGATATTTACCTCAACCCTTGTACCTTCCCCAGGTTTCATTCTCCTGATAGGAGCAGCATCTTAGCTCACTGGAACACTGCCCATCTCCCTCTGACGCCTTAAATAAAGACTTAGTCAATTTCTGGTTTCGCACAGCTGAGATGAGCAAAATCCTTTGGTTAAACAGCAGCAGCAGCAGCAGCAGCAGCAAAATCTGCCTTTGCATTTGGATACAGCTTTACACAGTTAGTCCCTTACATGCTTCCCTCTACTTTGAGCATGACAGCTCCACTAAGGAAGAAACTCTAGCCTTGCCTATCACAGGTCAATTCTGCACTACACTGTTATGGTGCTACTATTCCACTTTCAACATCCTGTAGAAATCTGGGGCTTGTAATTTACTGAGGCCAAAGAGCTCTCTGGTTGAGAATTAATGTCTCTCCCTAAACAGCAAACCCCAGGATTCCATAGGATGTTGAGAGTACAATAATAGCTCTCTAAACAGTGTAGTATGGAAATGGCCACAGGCAGAACAAGCATCTTTCAAAATCATCTGACTTCCTTCCTGAGGACTTGGGATAGCATTTGTTATTTTGTGCCTCTGACTTATGGTGACCCTAAAGCAGTGGTTCTCAACCTGAGGGTCCCCAGATGCTTCATCTCCCAGAAGCCCCACCCACTATGGTCAATGCTCAGGGCTTCTGGGAGCTGAAGTCCAAAAACAGCTGGGGACCCACAGGTTGAGAACCACTGCCCTAAAGCAAACCTATCACAGGGTTTTCTTGGAAAAATTTGGGCAGAAGGATTCTGTCACTGCCTTCATCTGAAGCGAAAAAGATATGACTTGCCCAAGGTCACCCAAACAGTTTCCATGGCAAAGCAAAGATTCAAATCCTGATCTCCCAAGAATCTTAGGCCATTTCCACACGATGAAGCTCTTCCGTGTTGTCTCACTGCAGTCCCGAGTCCAGAAGGGAGCGCGTCAGTAATGCTCCCGTCTGCACCCGCTTGGTCCATGTGGAAAAGAATGCAATGGCGCCATGTTTTCCTTCCGCAGCGCAGCTGGGCTTTTTCCATTGCTATGCTATGGAAGGAAGTGTCGCCAATGCACTTCTGCATCTTCTACATGGTCAGAAGGGACAGGAGTGCTGCGCGATCGCAGGCGCAAAACGGATTTTTTCCATTTTGCAAAAACTGCGCAAGCGTGACGCTCCATGACAGGATGGCAGCGGGATGGCGATGACGTCATGTGGAAGCGCGACCTGCTGACCACTGCCATCCTGTGGCAAAAACACAACAGCTACATCATGCAGAAAGGGCCTTAGTGTCACAATTTAACCACTAGACCACATTGAGATAGCACTGCAGCTGATTTATCAGGCCCCCTTCCCGCTCTCCTTTTACCAGCAGGCAAAAACCTTCTTGCTTAAGCAGACTTTTAATGACCAATTGTTTGCAAGGAACCTTCTTATGTGGGTACTCCAGTTTTAACTTTTGTATGTTTTTAAAATGATTTTATATTGATTAATACATATTTTTAAAAATATTTTAATTGCATTTTAATTTTACTGCTATGTTTATAGCTAATTGTGTTTTATTGTTTGTAAGCCACCGTCGGAGAAAGGTGGCATATAAATGCAATAAATAAATGAATGAATAAATATAGTGAAATCAATCTTTGGCTATTGGTTTGTTTTCCATGTTTGTTGGCAGATTTCTGTTAGAATTTGGATGGGTTTTGTCCTTGCAGCTTGAAATAACTCTGTTGGTTTGCTGTATATCCTGTTTATTTATTTTACCCCAGTGGTCTGAGAGCAGCTTCCACTTCACTTTCTAAAATTATAGGTTCATTGTCAAAAGGCTCTTCCTTGAAAGAATCTGCCCTTCTTTTATCTCTTTCATGTAGTTTTTCAATATATCGCTTCCATCATGTTTTTTGTCTTTATTATCTAGTGTTTTTGCCTGTTGATCACATAGCACCCCTGTTCTTGATTTAAATTTCACTTTGATTTCTGAGATCTTGTGGAAGAGATACCAAGTTCTACATTTATGGCTGTCCTCTATTTCTTGCATTGATTATTACAGCAGATCTCTTTCTCCTGATGCTCATATCATTAAACAGTTGTATTCAGGTTTCTGCTCCAATACCTGTCTGACGCAAACATACAGCCATCAAATTTGGCGACATGTGCTTATTTCATCTGTGTAAAGCCATGAACCCTGAGATCTCTACATATCACTATTGCCACAGTGCCCTCTTGTTCCTTAAGAGAGGAGTCTGCTCACTCCATGACCACATAGTGGGTTGCCCCATAGTCACAGAGGGGAGAGACAATTGTATTGTTCTGTCCCTCACGCTAGTCTATTGTAGCTTCAGCCTGTACTATCTGCAGACCTAACCTTTGGCCAGGGAAGTCTTCCACCTAATGAACAAATACTATACTCTAATCTTCAAACACAGAGACACACTCACATTAAATTAAAACTAAGTAGTGGCTTTTTTAAAAAATAAATAATCCCCATGTGTCTAGGTTTCAAGGACTTGGAACTTTTTGTTGTTGTTATTATTATTATAGGTACATAGGAAGACAGACAGATGAAGCCATAGGGAAAGATCATCTGATGCTCTGGAGTTGGGTGTGATCTATATGCTGGTAGCTGTTGGCTGTAGATTTTATTACATAAAGCAGCTAGGAATGACAATCCTGCTTGTATAATGTCTTAAGGTTGTAGCCAAATGCCTGGTTAGCAAACTGACCTGGACATTGTGTTAGTGGGGGGACTAGGGACACTCTGGAACCCTGCCAACCTATAGTTTAAGATATGGTCTTTGCCCCAATTGAACAGGAAAGTAATCTAGGAGTCTTCCTGGTGAACGAGAAGGAGCAAAATGCCTCAGACTGGTTCTTTTCTCACGCATTGTAGGGAAGTATAACTCCCAGTACAATGAAGCAGGAGCCCAAGCATCAATATGGAAGTAAATGAACTGGTTTTAGATCAGGAATGGGGAACTTCTCCCTACTTCCAGGATCTAAATTCCAATTTGGGAAGAGTCTCAAGGGTTGCACTGCAGCCATGGATGGAGCTCAGGGAACAAAACAAGATGAAAGCAAAGTGGGTGAAGGCAGTTCTTAACAATAGGCACATTTCACCTCAAGCCATGCAAAGCACAGCAAAATTCTGTGCATGTCTACTCAGATATATGGCTCCAGTGTAATACGTTTCTAGGCTGCAAAAGAAAAATTGATCTGCCAAAACTCAGCTCCCATGTTAATAGCCTTTTTTCTTTGATCACTGATTGGAGGTAACAGCAAAAGGGTTCTCCATCCCTCTTTCAAACCCAATTCAAGGGGCAGGCTTCTAAATTTAAAGCCATTTGTGCCTGTTTCTTCTGAAAGTATTTCTCTCTTCTCTGCACCCAGCAGCCTCAAACTCCCGAGATCTTCTGTTAGGTTGCTGTTCTATTTTTATTCTTTACCAGAAGTGACAGTCTGTAGTAAGTAAAAAGGACTTCATCTTCTTTTGTCCCAAAGCCATGCTGGAATGATCTTCCAGCAGATGCATGTTTCCTTCTTTGTTTTTAGAAACAAACAAAGCTTATTTGTTCTTCAAGAATTTCAGTTAATGACTGAGGCAGTGTGATTACAGCAGCTAATTATGACTGCTGCTATTAGTCTTTCTTGGACTGCTGATTGTTTTAAGCTTATATTTATGGCTAGAGAGTTATTTTTATTTTGTTGTAAGCCTAACCTTGACTACATGGAAAGGCACAATGAATATATATATATTTTTAATAATCAATGCACCTATATAGATGCAAAGTAATAATGTGCTGCTTCCCCTCCCTTCTCGCCACCACCCACAACTGTCTTGTCTGATGGCAAGTTTGACTCACTGTGCAAGCATCGTATCTATTCTCTAATAAATACAAATCCCATTGTAAAATTAAGAAAATTTTAAAATAATCTAAAATTCTGTTATGTTTGGTTTCGAAAATAGAAATTAGCATATTTAGCTTATTGACACACCCCATTCCAGAAGCCATGACAGGATGGGCTATTTACAAAGGAAAACAAACAGCAGGTATGGGAAAGAAGCCTTCTAGAGGATCTAGTGCATGATAAAGGTAGTTATTTCTGATGTGTTAATAAGCATTACAAACACACTGCTATCATTATTTTCATCTATGCAGTTTTTGGAGATATTTATTCATCTTCTTGTACAAATGACATGGGTACATACATATAGATGCAGATACACAGAGATGCATACACAGATACACACACACACATATATGTATTTGTTGTTGTTGCATGCCTTCAAGTTGACATTGACTTATCATAATTATCCTAGGGTTTTCTTGCTAGGATTTATTCAATGGAAGTTTGCCATTCTCTTCCTCTCAGGCTCAGAGTGTGTGACTTGCCTGAGGCCACTCAGTGAATTTCCATAGCTGAGCAGGTGTTTGAACCCTGGTCCTCCAGTGTCCTAGTCTAATACTCAACCCATCATGGCTCTCTCTTTCTCCGTACGTATATACAAGATGTGGACACACGGACACGGGCACACAGATGCACAGGCACAGACAATCATATATGAGAGAGCCACATGAAAGAAAAGCCCAACCAACCTAGCAGATTTGCCAAAGGTAAAGTAAGGAAAAATAAAAATGCATATACCATGGGGATGGCGGTAGAGTCAATTAATAGATTAAAAGCCCATTACACTGTTGAACCAAAAGCCTATTTAAAACCAGCACTTTGTATCCCATGATATCCCTGGGAAACTCACAAGCAAGACATGATGGTTACAGCCTTCTTAGCCCACAGCTGACTCCCAACAACTTCCATTCAAAACCACACTACCACCTCTGATCAGGAAGGCAATATACAGCCAGTATGGCTATTTGCTGCTGTCTTGTTTTCTAGGATTTTGTTTGTTTGGTTTTTTTAAAAATGTTGCCAAGATGTGGTCATCACCACTTCCTCTCTTAGCTAATCCCACAGCTGAGCTGTGCACGGTGTGAAGGACCTCCATTTGCTGTCTTGAAACTTCCATCTCTCTTAATCGGATGACATCTGGTTCTATAACACTCAGCTTTACTGGATGTTTCTCAGTTTCTAAAACTAAGATGAAAGATATTTCTCCAGATTTATGAAACTTTGTTTCATAAAATCATATAATCTTAGAGATGGAAGAGACCATGAGGGCCATCTAGTTTACAACATACATAGTTTTCTATGCCTCTATCCCCCCCCCCCCCGGCTGCCTTCAAGTTTTACTGAACTGCAGTAACCTCAAGTCTTACCACTTTTCCTCAGAAGAAAACTCTGTGGTCTCTGATCCTTTTGGATGCCCTTTTCTTGCATATTTTTCAGCACTACAACATAACAGCAGAACACTGGAGTTAACTGTGTAAAAGAGTAAATTTAGCGCAACATTATTCTTCTGTTTACAGAAGGTAGCTATGATTTGTAATTCATTTCAGCTCATTTCAGAAACAAGGTTAATAAGCTGTTTGGAAAGAATTAAAACAGTATTAATCATAGCAAATAAAAGCTGAAAAATAAAATCTACTGCACTTCTTTTGAAGACAAAGAAAGAGGGCAGATCTACCATCTGAACAGAGAGCTCTTTAAAATTAGAAATACACCCTTTTTCCTGCTATACTGATGAATAAAAACAATTGATCTTTCCTTTGATTGGCATAATCACAATTATTTTATGCCAAGGGCCCTCTGAAGAGATAACAACATCAGGAAATGTGAAGAAATTATAGAATTTTAAATTACCACTATTATACCTTGCTACTAAAATTAAGACTAATATGATGCTTCTAGCAGCAGAAGAATCTAGTTGACTATTCCTGATATTCTGATTTATCATTCTACGTCACTTTTTCAAATGCTACCAAATTTTCAGAACTTCAAGGCCCTTTAACAAGCAGGTAAGTATCACTTCAAATAGAGGTATACATTTTGCAAGGCAACATTAAACTATCAAGTTATGTGAAGAAACCAGTGGAAATTTTATTTCTCCACATATCTTGGGGGAAGCAGAAAAAATCTGATAAAGATCTGAAAGTTTTGGTTCTTGTGGGTTTTTCGGGCTTTGAGACCGTCTCAACCACGGTCTCAAAGCCCAAAAAACCCACAAGAACCAGTGGATTCTGGCCATGAAAGCCTTCGACTCTACATCTGAAAGCTTGTTTAAGAGTGCAACAGACACCATTATTTACTCTATTATTTACCGTTCTGTAATATTAACTATTAGAAAGACCTTGAACATCATAGGATGTATAGAGGGAAAACAAACATAGTGAGGTATATCTTTTTTAGATGCAGAGAAGGCCAAGGATAGGCTAGAATGGATATACCCTAAAAGAACATGTAAAATGTTTGGGCGTCTGAAAGGCTCAAGGGATACACTGATATATTCGAATACACATGCACTGCTTTTAGAAGGAATCCAATGACACAAAACTGGGATTCTGCAGTAACCTGCAAAATCATGATGGTTCTTCGGAAAAAGAAGTCTGGCATGCGGGGCCGTTGCTGTCTCTGCCATGCTTATCACCCTTTGTTACTCAGGCACAAATAGGGAATCCCAGTTAAATTTTGGTACCCACCATTCTTAAGAATGCTCCCTCTTCAAAGAAAGAGTTTGCAGATTTCTATAGAGTTTCCAAATCCTGCAACAAGGTACTTGATCAAAGACCATTTTAGGATAGAAAACTGAACATGTATGTACCTTAAGCAAGACTGTTTGTATACCTTCAGATTTTTGAAAACTTGTCAGCTGAACATGTGGCCTCTTACAATTACAGAAATCAAGTATCTTTCAAAGTAAGTCAATATTTTAAACAGGGAGACACAGCCTTTACACATGGAGTATGAAGTAAACTATTTGCAGCTATGTTTATAATAGATGCTATCTTTCATTGGTCTTACAGAGATTGCAGTGCTGGCAGGAAAAAAAAACAGATCTAGCATCTTACTTCCAGCTTTTACTGGAATCATATCTGGATATGCCTTGAGATAAGCAGTGGATTCCAGCAGAGGTGGTTTAAGAGGGGAAAAAAACCCATATATTAACTCTGGGACAAAGTTGGAAAACACAAAAATAGAATTAGTATAGACTCAGATCCTCTGGAGGTCATTCACTTAAAGGACTAGGCTGGCACTGATCACCCAGAGGACCTTTTCATTGGCTGCCCCTAGATTGTGGAATGACCTGCCAGAAGAGATTCGACAGCAAAATATGCTGTCTGAATTTTAAAAAGCTCTAAAGACCTATCTCTTCTGGCAGGCCTACTCGGTCAATTTTTAACTATGAATTTTAAATTAGTGTATTTTAAATGGTTTTATGTGTTTTTAGCTGTATTTTCATTTATGATGTACCCCATTTTGAACCGTGGAGAGAGGCATGTAGGAAATAAACTCTTATTATTTGATTATTATTGGAGACGCCGCCAGTTTTCATTCCTGCAGTTTCCCTCAGGCCATATCAGTGCATCCCAGTGCACCAGAAAGGATGTCACACCACTTCTGGTCACTGTTTTCAGCTGGTTTTCAGCCAGAATAAGGTAATGGGGGACACATGCATTCTGGGGTGAACAGAAAAGTGAAACCATAAACTTTGGTTTTCCTTGGTTACGGGCCATTTTGAAATAACAAACCACCCAGGTTTTGAGGTTAGGGGGATTCACTGGTTGTAAAGGGGGGTTCAGGGGTCACATGTGGTCCACATGCCACTTTTGTCACCTTTGTTGTAGACAGACAATCCTTCCCCGAAACCAAAAATATTTCAGTTTAAGATACACACATATCTTTAAGATACACACATACCTTTCATCTGTTATATTGTATTAAAAACCTGTGAGGTAAATTGGACTTAATGGGACCAGCTTGCCAAAAGCCATCAGAGCACCAAATAAGACAAGAATTTTTGAAGTTTATTCTCTTCCATGTGAGAATGAAGTAAGCAAAGATGTATATCCGTAGAATGTTATTGAACTTGATCAACTTGAAAACAAGCAAAAAGCAAAAGGAATTCTAGACCTTACCTTCAATCCAAGATCACAAAATCAGAATGCTAATACTGTTGTCCTAACATTCAAGTCAAGATGGAGGATCTTGAGAATATAAATCTCAGAGACTAGTTGTGCATGTCAGAGGACTACCCAAATGAAAGGGTCAGCTAGCTGCGAAATCTGCCCTGATCTAAAAGGTCATACAGGATCTGGTACCTTCAGGGTATTTCATTTGTGCTGATAACATTTCCTCTGAATGTATGTTGGAAACACTGGATTACAGCCTTTAACTAGGAGCTGGTTTGAGTTATTTATTTTAATCAGAAAATATCAGAATCCCCTTCACTAGGTAAATTTATTCCTTTAACAAAGGTACTAAAATAGTATCAGTAATGAAATGGGTGTCTCTTTCTCCTTCTCTTCCCTTTTTTTTAAAGTCAGTATTAGTTTCTGGCCCTCTGAAGCCTCCCTCTGTTGATAAGCCACTGGTTTATTACATTTAATTAATTTGTTTTATAAGAGCTGGACCAAATACAGGGCTTTCTGAATCTGCAAATAAATGTTGGTAGATTGATTTCCTTTAACAGGCAATGAAATCCATAACCTCTGAGGCTGTTCTCACAAAGCTTAAATTTGTTTTATTAGACTGATTTTCAGCAAAGAGCCAGACTTTGCAATATGAATGTGCATTGCAGGGATGTAAGACAGGCAGGTTAGCTGACTAAATAACTAACTAGACCACCCCCCACCACTAATCTCTACAATAACAGACATTATTTTATACAAAAAAATAGTGGGTAGGAAAAAGGAGGGGGGAGGCTTGCTTTCCTGCTTGATAAAAACAAAACTCTTAAAAGTCCACCATGATATATCAACACTGTAAATATTAGCTTTCTAGCATGGGTGCCTCCAAAGAATCCTGGGAGTTGCAGTTTACCAAAGGGACAGAGAATTCCATGCTAGAAACCTCTAGCCTCACTTCATATTTTCATCATGCCAGACTTCAGAAAGGGTTAGTGTTAAGACTGGTGTTAAGATCATGCTGGAACCTCTTACATTTTCATTCTGCTCAGCAAGCAGGGGTATCAATGTTTACCAAATGGAGCTACACTCCGTGCATCCAATGAAGGGGACAGGGTCTCCAAAATCTTATGACAGATGAAACTTGTTATGTGTTTAAATTAATATCTTTAAGGTACTGCAAGACTTTTTTTTGGTTTTTTTGCTCTAGCATTATAACATAGCAATTCCCTTCAAAATTATAATTATCTGTGTGTCAATGGCATAATATGTCATTCCAATGTTTTTAAAAATTATGCAGTCAACAATCCTGCACCCCACCCCTACACTACTCTTGTAGATTTATGTACTTCACATTGTGAAGCAGGGTTGATCTCGATGACATTTTAGAACTACATAGCTTTATTGGGAAAGGACATTTTCCAATAAAGGCATGATTTATTTTTTTGGCAGTTAATGTCACTCTTAAATAACTTTCGCCTATTAATTTTATGGCTTTTCTGAGCTATATTTGACCCCCAACCAGACATAGGACAAGATCTTACATCACAGGCATAGTTACAAATGCATAACTGTGTCTCTTCCCTGGCCAGACTCCCCAAATCTGCCTTCACAGCCAACAGCCACACTGAGCAACCAAGTTCTATTGTGCTGCTGACTGGGGCACAGTAGATGACATTTCCAACCTCCTTCCACCAGCAATTTCTGGTGTGATGAGGTGTTGGGCAAAGGGTCCTGTTTCTGATTGCCAAGCTGCATATCACTGATGGAAGGAGGCTGGAAGTGCCGTTCTGCTGTGTCCCAATTACCAGCAGAACAGACGTTCATTGCTGAGTGCAGCTGCTGACTGTTAAGTTAGGTGAAGGATGGTATTTGCAATCACAGCAACACTGCTATGATCCTAAACATAAATACTGAATGTGTAAGTCTTGCTTACACATTTGTAGCTGCCCGATATGATGTCAGGCATAATTGTAAAAAGAATTGCTGTGGTCCTTTTCGTCAGGTAAACTGTCCCAGTGTAGGGAGTGACAGCCGTGTAAGCAGTGGCATGGTGGCAGGGACAGCTAACCACAGGCACTGTGAGGGAAGAGGCAACACTGAAAATAATCTCTGCCTAGAGAGAAAGCCACACTGCTATCTCCCCAAGCCACTCAGGCATACCGTTCTCTGGTGACAGAGATGGTTTTCTCTTTTATCCCACCACTTCTGCTATGCAGAGTTCCAAAACAGTGTTTTGTGCCAAGCTAATGAACCACTACACCACAGTAAGGTACCAACAGGATTCTGGCAAATATATACTACTAAAGGGAATACTTAGACACCTACAATATAAAAATAGCTAGCCAATCTCTTTTTCAGCATCACTTGCAAACAAATTGCCGCAATAAATCCACCCTGAGGAATAATGTCTAGTTTCTTATTAAGTTTAGGAAAAAGGTCAATGGTATTATTCTATGGAGAACACAAGGTGGGATGGGAATACATGTTGCACATAATTTCTAGCCAGGGAATAATTTATGGTGTGGTTTATGTGCTAGCAACATGAACAATGCTTGCAATATCCACTGCTCTGCCTAGAATGTGAATATTTAGTTTTCCAACCTTCAAGAAGCAATTGAAAATAAGCAACCTAGCACTGAGAAGGTTCTCTACAAGATTTTACCTTAGACTTCTTCACAATTTACCTCACACACAGCTGGGAGGAAAACTTGATGAGAATTTAGTTTCAGTTTCCATGATTGTTGGCTCCCAGTTATGTACAAACCACAAATATAGGGATGGGCCAACCAAATCTGTGAATCGTCGAATCCTTGAGAAGGATTCCAGATTCGCGGATCAGAATCCAGCTCCCAAAATAGGCAAGTGGAATCTTTCAAATCCACTGTCTATCAGGCCTCATGCCTTTCTCCACACACCCTGGGAATGATCATGCGGGGGCGGGCTGTGAGAAAGGCTTGGAGCACGGGATCCCGCTGCTCGTCTTTCCCCACCCGCCCTGGGAACGATCGTGCCGCAGCGGGCTGTGAGAAAGGCGTGGAGCAGAGGGTCCCTCTCCTCATGTGTTTCCCCACCTGACGTGGGTATGATCCTGCCGGGGTGTCTTTCCCCAGCCACCCTGGGCGTGTGTTTCCCCACCCATTCTGGGCACGATTACGCTGGAGCAGGCTGTCAGAAAGGCATGGAGCATGGAATTCTGCTCCTCACAGGTTTCCCCACCCAACGTGGGCACGGGTGATTGGCTGGCAGACTGGCATAAGGCCTCTCACACACTGGAGACTGCCATTTCTCCCTCCAGCTGCCTGTGCCCCTAGTGCTGCCTCTCTCTGCTGCTCCCTCCCTCTGCAAAGTAATTTTGGGATAGGGATTGGGAGGTGAGGGACAGAGGAGCAAAACTGAGTCTGGTTGGGGGTCTAGAAGCTTATAGGAATGTCCCAGGGGGTTCCAAAGACTGCAAAAAGTGGTTCAGGGGTTCCATGCAAGCCATGCGAGCCATACTTTCCCCTTCACCAGCTTTCTTTGGTCAATTCTGGGACTAAGATTGTCATGATGCCACTTCCTTCCTCAGTTTCTGTGTCTTGAATACATGAATACTTCAGTTAACCCGTTTTGAAGCTCCCTTTTAGAAAGTCTTTTTATGCTTCTCAACCCCTTTTCCTCTTTTTCCTCTGTCTAGCTGCAAGTTTATAAGCAACATTGCCACTGTAAAAGTTGCAAACGAGAGCTGGAGAAACACAGACTTCTGGTCTTGTGTTGCAGCAGCATGTCTGTGATAAACAATGAATGCCAAAAAACCTGAGCTGGGAAAGAATGGGATTCTACTCTAGCTGATTCTATAAGAGGAGTGTTGCCTACAACAAACAAGGTGAACAGTAGCTGCCTCCAGAATCGTTTATTGAGCATGCATTAATCTGTATTATTTTTTGATTTGAGACTGGAGTATAGAGATTGGGAATTGTTGAGACAGGCCTAGAGATTTGACTTGAGTGTCCCTTGCAGGACTTGAGGGTAGAGAATTGACTGGACTAGAGGCTTGCTTGTGTGTGTGTTTTTAAGTGCTTTCTTTGTGGCAGGACTTGAGACTTGACTCTTGAGACTGCAGGGTGCAGAATTGAGATTGGACTAGAAGCTGTTTGTTTGTTTGTTTGAAGTGCCTTCCTTGTTGCAGGACTTGAGACTTGACTGGAAGGTACAGTCTTCTTGATATTTCAAGGACAGCTGTGAGAGTCCTTTGCAGAGCTCTCTTACAAAGCTCTTTCAGACACAATTTTGGGGTTTGTAGTTTTACAAGGTGTCACAGTCTTCTCTGCCGAAGTGTGCTGGTGCATCATCAAACTACAAACCTCAGGATGCCGTAAGGAGCTATGCAAAGCAAATCCAGTTTTGACCTAGATTATCTCTGTACTGTAGTGATCGTGTTTACACAGGCAGGAAAATGTGGGATTAGTCCACATTTTCCTGCCTGTGTATAAAGGGCCTTCATGTCATTTTCAATCTGGGGAGATCCTGAGGCAAAATTGTGACAATTGTCCTGGCCACATTTCTTCAGAGGGAGGTTTGCCTTTGCCTAGGCTTTTGTTAAGGCTGAGAGAGTGTGTCTTGCTCAAGATTATCCTTCTTTCCCTTGCTTTTTAAACCCTTTTTGAAAAAAGGATTCGAAAGACTCAAGATTTGCAAGATTCGTGGATTCCCAGTACCTTCCAGGGATTCGGATCTGGATTTGGGAAATTCTGGATTTGTCGCATCCCTATACAAATATTAGTTTAAAAGAAACCCTAAATAAACAATCTTTAAATTGAAGATTGTTTAGCTGGCTTAACTCATAAAAAAATTGTTTTAAACCATGATTCTTGGTTTCTACAGGAATAATAGAAACTTGAATTAATGCAGGTTCAGTCCCCTTGCTGGCCATACAGGAGACCAAAATGGAAGGTGAAATGCACAAGCATGTGTCTTCTTCATTCTGGCTCACAGAGGTTCACTACTGTAGCACCAAATCATGGTTTAGAATTATATGTGTTTGTCTAGGCTAGTTTCTCAGCATTCATTGTGGAGAGGTCCAAAAACATCTGCAAGGAACTGGAGCATGAGAAAAGTAGGAAGGTGATCTGGTCAGTTCAACATCTAACAGTTGGAATATATACACACACATACAATTTAGCTTTTTAAAATATGTATTAAATACACCCACAGAATCACATCCAACACACATCTCCAGACTGAAATTAGAAAAACATAAAGAACCACCTCAGTGCAAGTGTTATGAGTCATCATCAGTTCCACCTCCATCACACACCTTCTCTATCCATTCCTGAGTCATTTCAGAGCTTTTAATGTGGCTGCCACGCTGTACCTAACAATGTCAGATGCTGTAATCACACTGCACCATTGTGACAATCTAAATCAACATCTAGCATCAGCTTGATTCACTGCTAACACAAAACCACATGGTACTAGGTGACAGCCTTTATGCCCAACGTTGTACATTCATTCCGATGAATCAGGTCATTCTACTACTGCCAACGCTGATGTAACATCACCAGCAGAGTAGCCGATTAGCCCATACATTAATGCTCTTGCATGGTAAAACTTAATTCTGAGGTCTGAAAAGCCAATGAAGTCATCAATGCCCAAATTCTAACAGTGTTCCTGTGCTTTCGTTGTGCCCTTGATTTACCAAATTCTTCTAATGCCCTTCATCTCTCAGATATTGCTTTGACCTACCACCAAAGCTCATAACAATATTTTGATTACAAGACTGCCAGTCAGCATAAGAATTTAAGAAGTGCTGTGATGGATCAGGTCAAAGGCCTAACTCAGGGTCGGCAACTATGGAAAACTAGGGGACCACAATAGCCCTCTAGGAAACTTTGGAGGGCTATAATGCTCCACAAAAATACCCACTTTTTGCCTCAAAAACCTTCTATGAGACATGAGGGTATGTTTGGGGGATTTTCTGGGCCCCTAGTTGGTATTCTGGCACATTCTGAGGCCAAAAAGAAAAAAAGAAAGAAAAGAAAAAAATTACAAAAATTTGTTTCAGCTACTGGGAGGTTCAAAGAATCAAAACACATGGAGACACCCCCTACATCTCCTAATTATCTTACTATGGTACCCATAGTGGCAAGCCTCAAAGCAGGATATGAGTGTACCTGATAGTTTAGATTGTCTAAATACCACATGGTCTGAAAGCCTTAAATCCACTACATGAATGCAAATATCAAGAGATGAAAACAGATGCAAGGACAGGAAGATGAACACATTAGTACAAGTAAAGAATGGCTGGTGTGGTCACAATGAAGACTGAGACTGGGGAAAGTGTTCCAGTGCCACCTTCAAGGCCCTCAACTGCCTAGAATACAAAATGATGACAAAGCAGAGAAAGCAGCCATCTCTCATAAACAAGGAATTGTTGATGAGCACAAAAGGATACAACGTTTGCAAAACAAATTTTCAGAATGTATTAGAAAGGCTGTCACTTTATTTTAAAAGGTACTAACATTTTGTTGACATTGCCGTTCTTCATATAAGAGGTTGCAGCAGGGAAGAGAACGCCATAATTAGGAAGTGAGTTCTACATCAAACCCTGGTCTTCAGGGATACCTTGCATCATTGGATGCCTACGCAGTTGAGGTCCATCTACTTTACTACACACCATTTATCTATCTTCAGCCATTAAAAGCACTGGATGGAATTCAGCATTAACATAATATTATCATATGTTTACTACAAGTATGAACAAGATAAGAATTACAAAGCATTTTGCATAAGAAGAGTGCTAGAGAAAAATCAAACTTAAATTCATGTTTTGTTCAATATATGACACTGGCTGTGAGTGACCTGAAGATGACTGATACAGTTTCATAGTTCAAGCCAAGCAATACCTGCTGTAGCCTCAGCCGTATAGGCAGTTGCCAGAGCACCTACAAACAGACCCTGAAATCAAGTCAGCAGTAAAAGCAAACAAGATGTCATCATCAAAGCAGGGAAGAAATATAGGATTTAAAAAAAAAAAGCTTACAGATGCAGACAGAATGACAAATTAAAGACACAGGACTCCATATGCTTTGTCATTTGTGTAGGAACGGGGGGGGGCACGGGAGGCGCTTTGCCCCAGGCAGCAAAGTTTTTGGGGCATCCCATCCCAGTGCCCCACGCAGTGCGGCCACACCCCCACTCATTGTAACTCCGCCTCCTCCTGCCCCCCTCCACACACTCCAAGCTCCACCATTGTACTTTGTAAAATTCAACAACTTTTCGATCTTATTACAGCTTATCATAAAAATCACTGTAAACAGTGACTCCTATGGCACCTGAAATACTAACAACTGTCATACAGGATGCATTTTAATCAACTAGACTCCACTTCCACGGCCATAATAAGGCCATAATAAGTTTGTGATTGATAGATCAGAGCAGATTTCACAGCTAGCTCACCCTTTCATTTGAGTAGTCCTCTGACATGCACAATTAGTCCTTGAGATTTATATTCTCAGAGTCCTCTATTTTCACTTGTATGTTAGGACTCTCGGCATTCTGATTGTCTTGGATTGAAGGTAAGGTTTAGAACCTCTTTGCCTTGTTTTTCAAGTTGATTAAGAACATTGTCTAGGGATATAAATCTATGGTTAATTCATTCTGACATCGGAGAATATACAATAGTTCAAAAGATTTTTATTCCCCACTGGGGGAGATTACAGCTTAAATACTCTAAAACAGTGGTTCTTCCCCTTGAGCCCATGGAGCCCCAGGAGGCCACAATGACTTCACAGGGAGTCTGTGAAAGCTTGAAGAAATGTTATGAGCTTTTACAGTTAAGAAAGAAAGAAAGATGGATGGTCATATATTGATCTCAAAGAGCATGGGTCCTTTGTCAGTGACAGACATCATTTGTACAAAGTTTCATTATAATATCTCAAACCATTCAAAAGTTATGAAACTGTTTGATAGCAAAAAATTTACTCAGCACTTGCTACTTCTGCACACAGAAAGAATATGCAAGTGAATGACACTGAGTGGCTGAACAAAAGCACACAATATTTCTTGCTACCACACATATAGCCAGAAGTCAGATTGAGTTAAATCTTGGTGGTCCATGGCGAGAAAATTTTTTAAAGGGGGTTTGTAGTGAAGAAATGGTTAAGAACCACTGCTCTAAAGGCACCAGTTCCCATCTGATTTTGGAAGCTAAATAGGGTTAGCTCCAATTAGTACTTGGATGGGAGGCTGCTAATGAATACCAGGGGCTGTAGGCTGTATTACAGAGGAAGGAACTGATACAACCACCTCTAAGTATTCCTTGCCTAAGAAAACCCTATGAAATGCATGGGGTTGCCACCAGTCAATGGACAACTTGAGGGCATGAACACCTAGGGAGATCTTTGCATGTTTTCAGGTGGAGATGTATTTTAGGACTGTAGGACGAAAACTGCATGAAACATTTTTGGCAAAAAAATAGTTTCGCACTTTTATACAAAAAACCATTTTTGTGGAAACCAGGTTTATTTACACATAAGAAAATGTAGGCATAAAAAAGGCTTCTGTGAAGTGATGATGTGAAAACCAGTTATTTTTCCCATTTTTGTGCTAAAAAAATCATTTCTATCGGGTAACTCAAGGTATCAAGACACCCTTTACCAAAAGGATGAGAATATTTTGCTAATACACTCCTTTACATCTCTGCTGTCATCCAGTCTTTCTGGAGCTTTCATCTGAGTTTTATGGTTCAGCTGGTCTTGGCTTAGCCTCTGCAATGTTAACTGCTTTGGAAAATCAGTTACTTCAGGCTGGGGAGAATGTTGAAATGCTGACTTCAATGCAAAGTGGGTAGTTAGTTTGCATTCTATGCAAATCTACAGCCACTTCACTTCACAGAACAAGTAATACACCAGGCAAACAGTAGTCAAAGTGTAGTCATGATACACTGTGCCTCCCAAGTCTATTTTTGCAAGGCCTCACATGTCTTTGTAACCTATCCATACTTCCAGTTTTACTAAAAGTAGTCAATAACAGACTTAAAACATTTCACATTTTCAGGCTGCCACCAGTCTGTTTTAGGCCTGTGCAGCTCTAAATCAGTTAAGGAGAAGCATAAATGGTAGAAAAAGGCCACCAGTGATACTGGGGAGGAGGTGCTATTGGCCTTTTTGTTGCTAACAATTTTTTTTTTATGAAAAATGGGGTGTGGTGGGGAGGAGGAGGGACTGAGCCCTGAAAAATTACCATGGCCGGGCAGGGGCACAGCATCACTTCAAAGTTGCCTGTACCTGAACAAAAGGAAAGCAAGAGTGTCTAAGAATTGGCTTTATACATTTGAAGGGTAGGCAGTACAAAGCACAGCAATTTTATCCATTCATCTTGGTTGCTTGTAGGTTTCTGCTGTAATAAATTTGTTAATCTTTTTGTTAATATGTTAATCTTTAATTAGTCTATTGGCTCTAACAGATTAATAAGGCTAACTCTCTGGAGACAGAAGGCTACGCAAATGTGTCTTTCATGAACCAAAGTTAGAATTCTTAGAAGTGAGACCATTAAGACCAATGTTTTAGTCTTCACTTTATCATCTGTCTGAAAATGCCTTGCACTTGCTTGCTGAACATTAATGGGTCTTCTGCACAACCTGAAAGTCTTGAAAACTTAAAGACTGCCTTTTAAAAAAAGATGCACAGAAGAATATGCTAGACCCATTTTACAGTGCTATGGACAGAAAACACTGCACCAGTCTACGTGAATGAGCTCTTTAGGGGTTCACAGATTCTCTGGATGTGGAAAAGTGTGAACGTGCTGTTACACCAGTAGCACTGTTCACTGGTGACAATAGCTGGGATTGTTGCATTACTTAACACCACACATGTGCAAAGGCAGAGCAGAGGGAATTTAATTCATATTGAGGGAGTTTAATTCTTTCTTTAAAAAAGGACAGAAGATAAACTGTAAAGCCAATAGTGATTCCTAATACACCCAAAGCCTTGGTTACCTTGGAAACTCTGACAACGGTGCCTTATTAGCAGCAGCAAAGTGATCTTGTGCAGAATAAGCTACACTGAATCCATAATAGGATTATGCTAGCCCCTTACTTTCTCACCCTCTCTCCCTCTTGTCCTTTTCATCAGAAATTCATGATTAATATATAATCCTCTACCGAGGAAAAAGAATGTTTCACTAGGGTGAGTTGCAAATTATGTTGAGTTTCCCTGGAACCAGATTTGACATTTATAAATGATATGGCAATCCTGCCCAATGGAAACTCCAGTAAGCATTTACAAAAGCACTGGGAGGATCTGATGAAGCTCCCTGATAGTTTACGTACATTGCTAGATCTGGACAATGAACCTTTCCATGAACTCCCATTTGTCTTGGGAATTGCTAATGATCTGTTTGTGTGAGAACACTGAACACGGTATGTAAACCATGGTATTCAGAAACCAAACAGGACAGAATGGTATCAGGCTTATTGAAAGCGCTCCACTTCATTGTTTTAAATCAAGGCCGTTTCCACACTACACTGTTAAAGCACTATTATTTCACTTTCAACATCCTGTGGAATTCCAAAGAGCTCTCTGGCTGAGAATTCTAAATGCTCCTCCCTAAGCTGCCAACCCTAGGATTCCAGATGAGTTTCAGATGAGTTCTTAGAGGTCACAGTCCAGTGGTGGGTAGAGCTAATGACAAAATGGTGGGACAAGGATTACCAACATATTTTAGCCTAAAGCTCTTCTTGCCATTAATAAAGGCTTAGAAAAGGTGTTATAACTGCTAGTTAAACTTTAGGAGAGGCATTCCCCCCACACACCATTCTTTTAGAATGAGATAAAATCTGAATAAAAACTGAGAAATGATCAAAGGATGGTGTCAAGGGGAAAAGCTGTGGCCATTTGGGCAAGTCCATGTGACACCTTAGGAACTCAAGACAGGCAGATTCAGCCCCAAAGCTGGGGTTTCCCACCACCCCTTAACCTCTAACTCCCCTACACAGACATCAGTCTCATTTCTGGCACAGAGACACCTTCAAATTAAACTATTTTAGACTGCCTGCTTCCAAGATGTACAGCAATTTCACATAAACAGTATCTTCACTAATTGGAAATAGCAGTTGCTTTTGTAATACAATAAAATGCAATGAGCTCGCATCACAAAACCAATTAAATACAATTAGGTTTTTTAAAAAACCTAGATCTTTAAAAGGTCCTCAGGAATTTTGTAAAGATGGAGGGAATGAATGATTGGCTTTACCACCATAGAGATTACTCAATGAATTTGTGCAAGAAGGTGTCAAATAAAGGCAAGTAGCATGTAGTGTCTGTCTGTAGACCTTCCACTCTCATCAGTTTTCTGCACACTTTGCATACCCCATAAAGGGCTGCAATGGTTTCTCCTTCAGATTATGGTTCTCAGTCTAGCATTCCATGTCTTGGTCTATTTCTCTATACCTTTCAGAGTATAGAGGTTCCTTCAGAGGAGTCTCTGAAGCCAAAAGGGAGTAGGAAGAGAAATTCCAAATTTAGTATTACCATATGCATAGAATCATAGAGTTGGAAGTGACCACACAGCATCCAGTCCAACCTCCTGCTATGCAGGAACACACATCAAAGCATTCCCAACACATGGCCATCCAGCCTCTGCTTAAAAACCTCCAAAGGGGGAGACTTCACTGCACTCTGAGACAACATATTCCACTGCTGGACAGCTCTGATCATCAGGAAGTTCTTCCTGAGGTTCAGGTGGAATCCCCTTTCCTGCAGCTTGAATCTATTGCTCCTTGTCCTCCCCCAGCATGTTGGGGGAGCAGCAGAAAACAAGCCCGCTCCCTCCTCAACATGACATCCCCTCACATATTTAAATATGGCTATCATGTCCCCTCTTAACTTTCTCTTCTACAGACTAAACATACCCAGCTGCCTAAGCCGATCTTCATAGGGCATGGCTTCCCTTCACCATTTTGGTCACCCTCCTCTGGACACGCTTGTTGATATCCTTCTTGAATTGAGATGAATTGAGGTGCCCAGAAATGGACACAGTATTCTAAATGAGGTCTAACCAATGCAGAATAGAGTGGTATCATTACCTCTTTACCATTATCATTACCATTACTATACTCCTATTGATGCACCCAAGAATCACATTGGCTTTCTTGGCTGCCGCATCACACTGCTGACTCATGTTCAGCTTGTGATCTATCAAGATTCCTAGATCCCTTTCACATGTACTGTTATGCAGCCACGTGTCCCTATCCTATATTTGTGCCTTCCATTTCTTCTGTTTAAGTGTAGGACTTTACATTTCTCTCTGTTGAAATTCATTTTGTTAGCTTTGGTCCAGCTCTCCAATCTGTCAAGGTCATTTTGAATTTTGATTCTGTCCTCTGGCATATCAGCAACCCCTCCCAATTTGGTGTCATCTGCAAATTTGATCAGCATGCCTTCTACTCTTCATCCAAGTCATTGATGAATATTGGCCCATACCATTGCTGGCGCTGCGGCTAAATGCCAGTACTGCAGCCACAAGGTTGTGGGTTCAATCCTGCCTGGCTCCAGTTTGACTCAGCCCTCCACCCTTCTGCAGGTCAGTAAAATGAGTACCCAGCATGTTGGGGGCAAAACACATTGTAAACTGCTTAGAGAGCACTTAGCTGATAAGCGGTATAGAAATACACATGCTATTGCTATTTTAAAAATCAATTAGTTCTACTTCCAAGCTGAGTCTTGCCTCAGTTATTGCAAAGAGGAATTAATTACAAATAATTCATTATTGAGTCAGCATGGTGTAGTGGTTTGAGTGTTGGACTGTGACCACAGAAACCAGAGTTCCGTTCCCCACTCAGCCATGGAAACCCATTGGGTGACTTTAGGTGTGTCACCCATATGCAGCCTCAGAAAACTTGTGATGGGTTTGTCTTCGGTTCTCCATACATCTGAAATGACTTGAAGTTACACAACAAGAACAATTTATTATTTGTATCTCATTCTTCCCAATGTGTCATCCACACTCCTGGATATTACCACAGAATGCCATCTTGAATCTCATCTTGGGAGAAAGATGGTACATAAAGCCAATAAACAAACAAACAAATAAGCAGTAGAGTGATCAGCAGTTTCAAAGAAAACATGGGCATCCTTAAAATACAGTGTTTATAGACTATAAGCCAGCACATAGTGCAAGACCCATAAATTATTGAGGGCAGAGTCACATGATATTTAAGTTTCCATGGTGTGAAAGGGGGAAAGGAAAGGGACACTTTGACTGCTTCAGTCCCTTAACAATCTACAGTAGCATGGAGGAAGTGATTTTTCAGAGGTTATACAGAAAGGTCTCCCACACTAAAGGGGGATATTTTACTGAAAGCAAAGGAAGGATGCTGTTCTCTTTTTTCATTCTTCCATATTGTTCCTTCAACCTGTACTATAGAAGTAATACACACAAGTCTAATCTTGCTTTTTCAGGCCAATTTGATTCTGAGTCTACCCTTATATGCTTGTTTCATATTATCCAGTGCATTTTATTGTATCTTCTGGTGAGCAACGTAAGCTTCCTCAAGCTTCTTTAACTTCCATAAGCTTCTTTAGCAGATTTGCTTTGAGTACAACACTGCCTTTCCCACTTTTCCTATCAGATAACCCATCTCATAGATGGCCCAAAACTTCAAATCTTTTGACATTCCTACTTGCATCATCAACATGTTAATAAGCCAAAAAGAAAAAAGGCCAAAAAATACAAAAAAATAAATAAAAAAGAGGGGAAGGGGAGGTTATCATTCCTTACCTGAAAACTGAATTGCATACAATGAACCCTAGACTTTCACGAGGGTTCGGGATGCAGAAACCTCACAAAAGTAAAAAAATGCAAATAACTCTCCCCACCCACCCAAGTAAGTGCTCCCTCTCCTATTCCCTTCCAGGCTCGCGCCCCACATTCGCTTGTATTTTGCTTGAGCAAGCTGCCTTTCTTCCAGGTGCCCAGGCAACAGACAATGAATTGGAGGGGGCAACCACGTGCTTGGAGAAGGCGTGCATGTGTGCCTTCCCCTCTCATGCACTTGTATTTTGTTGAGGCACGCTGCCTTCCAGGTGCCCAGGCAATTGGCAAATGAATGGGAAGAGGCAGCCGTACGCTCAAAGAAGGTGTGTGCATGCGCCTCCCGCCCCCCCATTCACTTGCATTTCACCTGGTCGCATTGCCTTCCAGGCACCTTGGAAATAGGCAAGTGAATAGGAGGAGCAGGCACCTCATGAACAAATCAAATTTGCAAAAGTCAAACCAGCAAATGTGGAGGGAGGTCTGTATTTTCAAGAAATTATCGGGAACATTAATAGTCTATATATCACGTGTGCCTTGATGCTGTACTCTCTCTTTTGATAAAAGTCTCTAGATCATCCACAAACTCACTTTGCCAGCTAGAAGTCAAAGATTCAGCAATGAGGTGGCACAAAGCTATATAGCCATGTTCCTGAAGAGAACAAAAACATAGCCTCAAAACCATAGTAGCTGTCCCCAGAATTCAAAAGAATTTTCAGAAGAATAACACACTTAATGCTCACAAGTAATTGTTGAGCTATAGGATTTATATAGCGCAGTGATCAAAACACATCACATACATCCCTCATAGTAATCCTTTCAGCTGCTCTTTAATCAATATTATCCCTCATATTGCTGTGAGGGAACTAAGGCTGTGGAACTTCTCTAAGTTCACCTATTGCCTTCAAGGCTAGAGCAACATCTAATTCTGATTCTGATTATTTTTCTTATTATGATAAAAACTGCTTAGATACCACATTACAACAGTTCTTAGCGTTTTTTTCCCAGCGGTGAACAGTACTTTTAGAAACCCAAAGCAGGTTATGGAGAACTTCTGTTAAATGACATATATTTCATTCAAATCCCTCCTCCTGAGAATAATAATTCCAATTTGGGGGCAGGGAGCAAAAACTGAACAAAAGGTACTTTAGGGGCAAAATATTTTTGTTGACAGTATTTGGGAGAAATGTTTTCAGTGAAATACTCCTGATCTTCAATATACTTACCAACTGTCAGAACAATCCTACCTGTATGTTTGTTTCCTGCTGCTGGTCATAAGTTTTATCTTCTTTTGCCTTATCTTTCCTTGCATGGCTCTTTTAAGAGCTAGAACTGAGGTGAAAAAAAAAAGAATCAAATTCATGCTCCCTATGCTACCATAACATTGGCACTGCCCTAGCAGCACTTCAAGGTCACCCCTCTGGAGGTCACAGTTTAACTATGGAATCACGACATGGACAAGTTCTACCAGGTCCTTGTTGATAGGGTAGAACAAAAATGTGATTCCTGTCTGATTTGTCTGCACAATGGAGTGTGGCTCAGCTGAGGCTTCCATTGACTGAACACTTGAATCGTTTATTATCTTCTGCTCTTAAAGTGTAAAAGAAGAAAAAATGCAAGTCAAAAGAAGGAAGAGAATCTGTGTGTGAAAGACAAAAGCAAGCAGAGTTCACGGACAGCCTCATTTTTATCTTCAGGTATCATGCCCTGCCTTGGAGACTGTGGCAGCGAGGAGGAGGTTTCTGATTCTGAGGCAGAGGCTTCCCCAGAGGCTGAAGTGTTCTGAGAAGCTGGTCCAGAGGAAGATAATAACAACAATAAGGGCCTTAGCCAGGGGAACAAACAGGGAAAGAAATAGCTGACACACTTACCCTGCAACAGAGATGCCGTGAAACAGAGGGCTTGTGTCGCTCGACCCGTTTAAGTAGCAAGTGAGCCCTAATGAGGGAACACCTGTGGTGACAGCAGCCATAGATAAAAGAGGGCTCCAGCTGGTCTTTCCTCCAAGGGTCAGCAACTGGTCTCTTTGGTTCTGAAACCCTGTGCTTGTGGATCTGGTTGTCCTGGAACTCTGCCTGTTTGGACTACGGTTTGGATTTGCCCCTTCAGATTTGTTTGCTCTAGGCTTCCTTTCTGTTTGGACATTCTTTGACTCTCAGCTCGTAAGTAGAAGCTGTGCCACTTGTGATTTACTGCCTGCTCTGCTGTGGACATGACATCAGGTATGGAAGGTAATGAGACTGTATTGCTCATATTTTCTAGCATTCCATAGATTTTTATGCAAGCTCAGTAAAGGAGGCACAGAAGCCCTTCTCAGATATTCTGTTGTCACTGCTCTGTGTGACATAACATGGACAGAGCTTCTGTGCAGAGGAATGTAAGAAGTTGCTGTACAGAAGATCAGTTTATTCATTTCTCTATTCCTGTGACTCTGATTGCCAGTGACTCTTGGGCAGAGACTTGTTGCCTGTTTCCTCCCACCATTTTTATAGAGAAGGTACCAAGGTATGGGTGGGTCCTTGCACATATTAAAATGTTAGCCTTACTGTTCACCTTCCTCCCTAGTCAAGAAGACTGGAAGGCTGATGAGAGTGAGTCTCTCCTATATGCATTAATTGAATATGTAAAACAGCACATAGTCTGAAAAGAGCTGAACAGAAACTCCATCCTGTAATGAATTGTATTAATATGCAAACATGTATGAAGGCACTTGGTTAAGGAAAGAAGAAGTGGCAGAGGCTGTGAAGATTTGTTAAAGCCTGCTGTAGGATTTGCTTACCCCAGAGGTCCAATAAAGCACCAAGATATTATCTTACTCTTCTGCCCTAACCAAGTGCGTTAGAACTCTCTTTAGTTCTCCCACCACAGAGATGAGGTCTAAAATCTTGCCCTGATTTACAGAAAATTATTCTGGGCTAGGTATTAATTTATGTTACAAACAAGACCACTTCTGTACCTTCACAGTATGTCAACACTGGGCCTTTCCACACTACACTGTTATAATGCTGTTATTCCGCTTTCAGCATCCTGTGGAATCCTGCAGCTTGCAGTTTGGGGAGCAGCATTTAGAATTCTCAGGCAAAGAACTCTTTGGCCTCAGTAAACTACAAACCTCAGAATTCCACAGGATGCTGAAAGTGGAATAATAGCACTATAGCAGTGTAGTATAGAAATGGCCATAGTGTTGCATTTCTGTAATGTAAAAAGCCCTCTGATGATGTGCTTCCCATAGGCAAATGGGCATGAACAGAATGTTGGACTAGGTCTGCTCTTGTTCTCATCTGGCAAGACTCTTCTTACATTCTTAGGCATGTAAGTTAATCTGCAGTCCTTCTTATGATAGTGTTCTGCCAATTATTCTGGAAGACTTTCATCTATACAAACTAATCAGTGTCTACCTGCTACTACGCTATGTGAACCAAAAACTTCACTGGGCAAATCAAGGCTGCCTCTAAACACCATACTTCTAGGAGCCCTGGAGGAGATTCTGCTGCCTTTTTCTCCTTCTTTTCTACACAATTGTAATGAGATGACTGAAAGAGCCAGGAAGGTTTCACTGAACTTCTTCAGCCAGGCAGCTCCTCAACTCCTGGCCTTCACTTAAGAAAGAACAGAGAGCAAATTCTACAATAACATTATTTTAGTAGTGCATCCATCTTCCTCTGGAGTGCTTAGGCACTATAAACAGAGGCTTGAATAATTTGGCCCTCCAGATGTTATTGGACTGCAGCTCTGGCATTCCTCACCATTACCTATGTTGCTAGGACTGTTGGATGTTGCAATCAACCAACATCTGGAGGGCTATCTGATTCCCATCCTTCCTCTAAAAGACACTGAACTGATATGCAAGAATTATGTTTTGGAAACCTAAAGAAGATTCATACATTAGAATTCTGATCTATACACATGTCTCCATAATTGGCAAACATTAAGAACCTGTATGCAAAGGGATCTTTTGTAGCACCTTTTAGCCTGAGAGAAAGGAGTTGGTTGTATAGGCTTTCATAGATTTAACTCTATTTCATCAAAATGCAACTTGGTCATCACAGACACAAAGAAGGAATTTCTGCACATGTGGGGAAGGCACAAGGAGAAGATGCTGCTGATCATATTCATAACTGCTTGTTTCTCATGTTGCTTTTGCCATGCAACAGCATGCCAAGGAAAGGTTGAATGTACAAGAACAAAATTCATGCCCATTCTACATGAGTTGATCCTCTGTTCTGCACAAGGCACTGCAATCCAGCTGTGAATACAAAACAGCTTGGAAAGGAAAGGCACCCACTAGCTCAGGCTTAAAATGAATTCTGCTTGAGACTGTTATTTGCCTACGCCTTCAGTTCCAAAGCAAGACAGCAGTGCTGTTGTTACTGTGTGCCTTCAAGTCATCTCCAACTTATGGTGGCTCTAAGGTGAATCTATCATGGGGTTTTCTTGGGCTGAAAGTATGTGACATGCCCAAGGTCACCCAGTCTATGGCTGAGCGGTGAATCAGACCCTGGTCTCCAAAGTCACAAGTCCAGTGCTCAAACCACTACACCACAGTGACTCTATCTCTTTTTTATAAAGATGCTGAGTTCAATTAAAATTCATTGAAGGTTATAAAACATTTTCTTCCTATAGCATTTGGATTGGATAAAAGCAGCCAACCAAGACATATTGTTTTCTCTAATACCTGTGCCCCAAGCCTCCTTTTCTCTGGACAACATTTCCAACCAGAACAATTTCACAGCATTTCCCCCCTCAACGGATTCAAAAAGATGTAATGAAATCATATTGGTTCCATGGGATCTCTGGAGCATATTTAAGAAAAAAATAAAACTGTCAAATAATGGGGGAAAGGGGTGGTTTGCAAGATTTAGGTAAGAGGGTGCATATTAACCTTGACTCTCCTTCAGACAACACAGAACAGTGTATAACACCTCCTGTCCCAATTTTATCCTAACCACCACAATGGGAAATAAGTTTAATTTAATTTTTTTAAAACTATCTGGCCTTTTTCCCAATATGGGACCCAAGCTGGCTCACAAAACAGAGAAATCCAAGGTGGATCCCAATCCAGTACTCTTCCATTCAGTTTTGCTGCATATGAATGTCACATTCAGTCCAGGTCTAACATTATATCCATTACCCAGCTGCCAGCAACCTGATGCTTTCCAGATGTTTTAGACTACAACTATCATAGGCCCCATCCAACATGGTTGATGGTCAGAGATAGTCGGTGTTGTCATGCAAAATACCTGGTGGACAGCAAGTTGCCCACCCCTGCACTACACCACACTGGCTTTCAGGTAAATCTGTCAGAACCAGTCTGTATTGCCAGCTGATAAATTCAAACCAAGACTGTTTTATTATGATCAGAAAAATTAAAAGTTTTATGTCTTATTCACTGGACATTTTGGTATGAAACTTGCCATTTTCAGTGTAGAAGGTGGACAACAGGAAGAGCAATCTTTACTCATATGTATTTTGCTCATATGTCTTTTTTTTTGTTATGTGCCTTCTGGTCACTTCCAATGACTTTCTATGGCTATCACAGGATTTTCTGGGCATGTATGTGTGTGAGACATATCCAAGGTCATCCAGTGGGTTTCCATGGCTGAGCAAGGAGTACAATCCAGGTCTCCAGAGTCATAGCCCAGTGTTCAAACCACTACACTACGCTGACTTTACTCATATGTCTTTACCCATATGTATTTACTCATATGTGTTCTGCACTGATTTTATTTCTGTCCATAACTCAGAGGGCCACACACATGAAGTGAGCTAACACTTCAATTATAATAGTGAAAAGCTGCACACCTTTTTTTTCTCTTAATGGTTCATGTAAAAATCAAGAAGCCTAACATGCATTTGCTACTGCACTTGGTGACATAACTTTTTGGTAATATATATAGAATGCCATGCTTATTTGCAGAGGTAAGAAACCTCTGGCCCCTATTACCTGCAGAAGTTTGCCAGCTGAAATGCCTCCACCTGTCTTTGTCATACCCAGACCAGGGCAGATAATAAACCAAATACCTATAATATTCTAGTCAAGAGACTTTTTCAGTTTTACCCACCCACAGTCTGCCAGCCTCCACAGTTGCCAGCCCTGCATGCCCTGAGGGTGAACAAGAGACTAAATGGCCTCAAGGAGAATAACCTTTGGGTTAGAAAGAGGGATATACAGCCCTTTGTCTCCAAAGATGCACATACTCACAACTGCCTGCAGTTTATCAGCATCTTCTTCTAGTCTGTACTAGACGTGCCTTTGCATCTCAGACCCTCATCACACAGTTGGCTGCTTCTTACTTGAGAGGCTGAACACAGCAGGTTGCAGTCAAAGAGAAATTGGAGGTATATGACCACCGCACAGAATAAAAGCAGCATAAAGGCCTCATAATGGCAAATGAGATGTAGGGGCAGGGCTGACTGAGGCAGGCTTGGAGCACACACAGTATCAGCCCAAGGTAGTTAAAAGGCAGGAGAAAGGAAGTGTTTCTGCAAAGCTAAAACCCTACTCTTTGGAAACAGCCTCTGCAGGACTCTTCTCTGTGATCCTCTACTATCCTGAATGGGTAATTCATCTCTCCTCCTATCCCACAACCAGTGCAACTGCACTCTCACCTTTTATTCCAGTATGCAAAGAAGCTCAAAGAACTGCCCCGCAATAAACCAGGGCTCCAAGAAAAGGAGAGACGTGATGTGATAAGGAGCCAATGCAGTATAGCAGTTAGAACATTAAGCTGCTGGCCAACTTGGAAGATCCCAGTCCAAGTCTACACCGTACCATCTAACTCAAGAGGTGATGTGGGCCATTCATTGTCTTTCAGCCTGACCTACCCACAGAGTTGTTGCAAAGATGAACTTGAGAAGAATAGGTAAGCCATGTATACCATTTCAAGTTCACAGGATGAAATGTGGGACAGAAATAGAAACCTAACTAGAAAAGAAATAATAAATGTTGAATGGTAACACCATATAAGATGCAAGTAATTATTCATGTAATTGCTTTTGATATAAATATGTGGAAGATCCTCAGTCTCAGTTATGCTGAATATTTCTAAACCCTTGCATTCTTGTCCCATCCTTTGTTCATCTGAGGCTGTGAGACTTTGTTTTTGATTCTCACTTGGAAGGAAATTTTCATAGTGTTTCTCATATATATAGTTGCACTTTTATATACAGTTTTCCCATTGAATAAAACTTACTTGTGCACGTTTTTGAGTTTATGCATATTGAGCCATTCACATTTCTTCTATGCATAGACAATTTTCATATACATATGATTTCTCCAAAATATACCACATGCACACAGTTTTCAGAGGCAAGAGTGCTTTGTCTTGCAGTGAATCTCAGAAGATGTGAAACAGATAACTTTTGACTCCAACAAAATTCTTTTCCATCCCTGTTTGGATGAAATTTCAATTGCTCAGCCTGGAACAGCAGCATGGGTCAGTCACTGAAACTGGCTCAACAAGCTACAAATGCCAGGGAGCAGGTTTTCCATGTAAAGCTATACTATAAACAGTTTTAAAACATATGCTATAAACAGTTTAGAAGAAATCTTGTTCCCTAAAATAAGATTCCAGAAATGTAGTAAATTCTTATTTGAAGGGCCAATTAATGTAAACAACTGAACTGACTTGCAAATCTCTACCAACCTTAGTAGAGCAACACAAACAGAAATTAAACCATATTTTCTATGCCAAAACAATTAACATTGCTTACTGCCATCATTTCTGCTGCTTTCAAGTTTTTGCAGTTTCTACTTTTGAAGTTTGTTTAAATGACTCCAAACCACAATGAAGTCTTCTGAGTAAAAGCAGAATAAAAATGATTTTAAAAGAATTAAAATGAACAAAAAATAAGTTGAAAATACAGTTTAGTTTCCTGATAAAATATTTACATAAACACTACAATAGTGCTGAAATCTGAACTATGCACAGTGGTTTGATCCCAAATGGATCTCCTTTCCAATTTAGAATTGAACTTTTTAAAGAACTATGACATATTTGATCATGGATTTCCTGCTCTGACATGCAGTTTGGCACTAATTATGAAGTTAGAAGAAAATTATGAAGAAATTGAAATATTGTTTTCTGTGCAGAAAATGTCATTTTCTGTGCAAAAGACGTATGCAAATTTTATGCAGAATAAGTCCCAAACTGCAAAGATTCTCATTAGTCCAGCATTCTCCTCATCAGGGTTCCTGCTACTCCAGATATATATATATATATTTATATATATTTAACATTTTTCAAATATTTTGAAATAATCCTTCCATCATTAAAGCAGGACTATTGAACCAGTACAACTGAAAGCCTATTTCTCTTTTCCTCCTCTCTCTCTGTCATTTTTACCTTTTTGTACTGTTGCTGTTTTAGATTAGAAGCCTGTGGCTCAAATACCCTGAAGGCACCAGATCTCATCTGATCATTGAAGGTATGCAGGGTCAGTACGTTCTTGGATGGGAGACTGACAACAAATGCCAGTTGCTGTAGGCTATATTTCAGAAGAAGGAACTGGCAAGACCACCTCTGACTGTTCCTCACCTACAAAAACCCATCAAATTCATGTGGTGTTCATAAGCTGGCAAGTGACTTGAAGGGACATACACACAGTGCAGGTATCTCCTTTTATTGATTACTAGTGTATATACCCAGCATTGCCCAGGATTTTATTTTCTCACAGGTAAAACTTGTTAGAAAGAATTGAGGTCCTATGTCTCTCATTCCCCAAACTGTCTCATCCAGTACCTGTAACTTTTCCCCATATTCCCCAATCCAATCTGTATTAAGAGTTATTAACATAGAGAGGTTGAATTTCTGAGGGAATACACTGCCCTCCTCCTTGCTGCTAGGCCTCATCTCCATAGCAACCAGCCTAATTAATACAGGTGCATTTGACTGAGGCCCAAGAGCTCTCTGGCTGAGAATTCTAAAGGCCCCTCCCTAAACTACAAACCCCAGGATTCCATAGAATCTTCTTAGGCAGCCAATCATATGAGGTCTTCTCCTATCACAGCCAATCATATGAGGTCTTCGCCTGACACAGACAAACAGAAAAACATTGACTTTTATATTTTGGATAAATAAGCCACTCCAAAAGCCCTTCTGTGTAAGTGCTCTCTTGATATAAACGAATATTTACTTCTACAGCCCTTCCATTCTTTTGGGGTAGTCACTATCTCATAGTCTGATCTACCCCACAGGCTTAATATGTCCCACAGATTTTACAGGGAATTCAGGAGAGGGCCTGGCTGCTCCCTAGTCTGGGACTCCATTCATACAGAAGTTAAACTGGTGCCCTCCTTCCTATCTTTCCATAGGCAAGTGAAGACCTTTTTGTGTCAGTTGGGCTTTCAGGCCTGATTGCTCAGGGAGAGATGGCCTTTTAGAGTGTGCTGTAGTATTTGTTGCCTGATTTTTAAAGATCACACTTTTACCATTTTTTTCTTAAAAATTCTATTGTTAGTTTAACGATTTTTTAAACTTTTGTCTGATGTGAATTTTTAGCTGTACCCATTTTAAGCTTTGTAATCTACCTTGAATTCCAGGCTGTGAAAAAAGGGGGCTATAAAGAAATATGACTACTACTAATACTACTACTAGTAATGCTACTAAAATGAGGGGACGCTGTATGCAATGAGATGAAGCCTTTACTTTCAAAGACAGGGGAACAGATGATTAGAACCTTCACAGAAAGAAGAAAATGACAATAAAATATTGAGTATACCATGGAAAAGCAGAGAAAAGGAAGCAGCAGAAGCTACAAATAACACTGAAATGTGTAAGCCAAGAAATATGCCCAGGTGTGAATGAACTGGGGGGCAAAGTTTAATCTGTCTGTGGATTCTGCAATGAAAGGAAGAGCTGGGAAAATGAAACCGGTTTGGTATTTGATTAGAGAAGGATGAAAAAGGATAAGATATACAGTGCGTAGACATTCTCTAAACACAGCATACCTTGACTGCAATAAATGGACTTTTCTGATACTTTCTGTAACCCTAGGTATGCAATTTTTCACCCAAGACCAAGCAGCAGGACAAAATATTGATTGAAAACTGCATCAATTTAAAGATGCTGTTACAAGTCAGAAGCAATTTTGGAAAGAGTAAAAGATTCATTGATAAGGGTCTATACAGTATAAGAAATTCCAAGCTGAGGGAATTCATTAAACTTTGTAGAAAAGCTAGGAGAAATGCAGCTGAATTGTCCCAAAACAGGATTCAATCTCTGGAAGAAAGAGAAAGTCTCTGTTACAATCCATAAGAACGTGGGTAGAAGAAAACTCAATACAAAGAACACGAGTGAGCAACTTTGACAGGTCTGGGGATAAATTCATCTCCAAACCCACTGCTTGAGGAGTATACAGAGCATCCGTTCCATACAAGAAAATACATTTTTGTCAATGCATGGCTGCAACAGGAGACCCTCACTTCTTGGAAGTATTGAAGAACATGATTCTCCTTGTTTCTCAGAGGCACACATTTTGGGGGAGGAATCTGAGGACCAAAAAAATAGGTTGGAGAAGCTGACTCCTGCAGCTGAATGAAGAAATTGGGGAAAGTATGAAATACGGAAGTATCCAGCTGATTTGGCTTGAAGGTAAAGGAACATTGCATCCAAGTATTTATCAAACTGTAGAATGATGGATGGAGCCCAGATTACACATACACTACAAATGTGGGTAACAGACAAAATGTATTTAATTTATTTTTAATATTTTAATTTATTAAAATATTTATATCTTGCCCTCTATCCAGAGATCTCAGGGCAGTGAACAATAAAACCAATCCAACAAATTTAAAACAGTGTAAATTTAAAAAATGATTTTAAAAGGCTATTAGAAAATTTAACAAATTAAAAAGACAGATTAAAATGGTTAAAATATTTTAAAATAATATAAAACTATTGTGGAGAGCCAATTAAGACCCCAAAACTTTAGCAAGTTATCATGTTTTCATTTGGTACTGGAATGACAGCAAGGTTGGTGCCAATAAAGCCTCCAAGGGGGGATGTTCCATAAGAGAGAAGGTCCTCTCCTGTGTCCTTCCACAGCATATTGCCCTGACCAATGGGATACAGAGGACGGCCCTCCAGCCGGCCCCTAAATCTCCAGTAGGCACATATATGGAGAGATGTTCCTTCATGTATTTATGTTCCAAACCATTTAGATAAACACTCTGCAAGCAAAACAACTAAGCCAACAATATCAAGATAAAACGGTAAACATAGTTTGGAGAAATTTTATCAGGCAACAGAACCAAGCTACATTTAGTCATGCTGCTGGGGAACTAAACTATACAGTTCCAGTTATGATTGTGTTGCAATATCCTCTCCATACATCTTTGGCCCTTTCAGACTACACAATTATAGCATCATGTTTCTCTTTAATGGCCATGGTCCCATCCTGCGGAAACTGAGATTTGCAGTTTAGTAAAGAGTATTTAGCGTTCTTGGCCAGAAAGTTCTACTGCCTCACTAAACTACGAATCTCAGAATTCCACTGGACACAGCCATGGCAGTTAAAGCAGAATCAAAGTGTTCTAACTATGCAGTGTGAAAGGGCCCCTTGTCAACCTGGAATGTTCCATTGGAAGCCAATGACCAGTGTTGAAGCCTATGAGGGAACAAATGCAATCTCAAATATCATGACCCTGAGGGTGGATTCCACATATTTGAAAAGGATGAAACCTCAGACTCAGGGTGAAAGTTGCCCAGATGACCCAGATACACCAGTTGCCCATCTTGTCAACTCCTCAGGCTCAAGAGGTTAGGCTGCTGTCTCCTACCCCTGCCCACATTAGCTGCTGAAGCAGTGAAGGCCTTTTAAGTTTGAATGGGCTTCTCCTGGCATGGGAGATATAACTAACTACCCAGAGTATGCTCAGGCCCTCTTTAAATTTTAGTCTGGGGTTGTTTGTGTAGCATCATGTGGGTTGGTTGCAGAAGCTTGCAAGGAACTATCCAGGGTGCTGCCTAGAATCTGAACAGGTTAAATAAGACAAAGAGACAAAATTATGGGAGGCAAAGATCATTATCAGAAGGAGACAAACAGTAGACAAAGGTTAAAATACAATAAAAGATCTCTCATGAAAACAATGTAAGCTTTCACTGAGGAATGAACTTTGCTAGAGGACAAACCAGGAACTAAGAAAAAATGTAATAGGAACAGATGCTACGAGCTGATAGTAATTGAGACATACAAGAGGAGAAACATGGAGAGAGAGGATATCACAGCAACACTTAAATATTTTGCGTCCTGTATATACCAAAAATAGGCAGTGGTGAAGGAAGCCCAAGCTATGTGCTCACTAGAAATGTGTGTGGCAGGTAAAATGGGACAGTACAGAGAAGAAGGCTGAATCAACCATATCTATTATTAACTACATTTATAAACCATCTTTTGTTCAGTGAACAGCAGACATAGCTTTCCCTGCCTCCCTACTTTAGCCTTACAACAACATTGAGAATAAATGACTGGCCTAAGGTCACACTCTGACCATTATACCACACCAATATACCCTGATACTGGGGTGAAGTAGCAAAGAAAAAGACAGCAAACGAATGGCACAGTGAGTGCTGAAGGATGATGGGTGCTGAAACACAAAGTCTAAAGGGCCACACATTACCTAGTCCTGGTTTATTACTGTATGATGCTATAGTGTGTAGTCTTGTCACCTGAGAAGGAAGGTGAAGGATAGGAACAATGGACACGTGACACTTCCTTGTGAGAATTTTGCTGTGTCCTGGGAATTATTCGGTTACACTATATGTATGTCATTGAAAAGTCCCATTGGGATTTTATCCCACCATTGTATCAAAATTGTATCAGAACAGTGTGGAAGATTAGACTAAGATGCTCTGTAGAATTTGTTCTTAATATAAAGCTGTTTTGAAAAGCAGAGAATTAAAAGATGCTTTAAAAGAGAAGACTCCTACCCAATCCAGCCATCTTAAAACCTCACTGATCTTAGCTTCCAACAAGGCTGTATAACCATCATGCCAACTAGTATGTTGAGAAATCCTGCAGCCTACGTACACAAAACTGTCATGTACCTCCAAGGTTACAAATACATCATTTATATCTTTACTAGCAGCAACAGATTGATTGAAAGAGACATAATCTTAGAAAAAGTACGTAACAGTGGTTCAGGCCACTTCTTTATCTCTTTCCTGTTTGATATACAGACACACAGTCACAAGCGCTATGTGATAATCATAAAATAGATTATTATACTAGCTTGTTCAAGCTGTAGAATGAAGCCAAAGATAGATAATAGACTCATATGCACACTGAGAGGGTTGTTATTCCACTTCTCTTTGTAAGGATCCTGAAATGCTTGCTCAGAATAATCAAATCCTGGGCGGTAACTTTAGTGAGGTGTTTGCAAAAACACCATCAAGATAGGAACCATGAAGTCTCATCAAATCCTGCAGTAAAGCAAGGCTTCAACCTGCTTTCTTACATGTTGTCTCAAGTTCAACACACATTTCTGTCTGGCCAGTTTCTGAGCGAGGGAGACAGCATAGTGTAAAGGCCTGAGAGTTGGGCTAGGACAAATCTCTGCTCAGCCATGAAAACCCACTTGGGTGACCATAAGCATGTCACTCTCTGCCAGCTTTAGAGGAAGAGAATAGCAAACCTTCTCTGAATAAGCCTTGCCAAGAAAATCCCATGTCAGCTGAGCCAACTTGTAGGCACTAACAGCAACAGCAACAGTTTCTGAACTGAGTAGTCATATGTATTTATTGCATCTAACAGCTGTATAGCAAATCACACTGGGGGGTGGTGTATTTATATGAGTTTGTAAAAAACCTATTGTGTACTTCCTGCATTTGCCATTTGCTATTGCCATTTGCCATATCAGAAATATATGGCATTGCTTTTCTAGCACTACTCTGCTTTTGACTGTGGGCAACGGTTGCACTCACGTATAAATGCTAGCTTCTCACATGTTAAAGAAGACCATAGCAAACATATCTCATCAGAAAAAGCTAGGCCACTGCCTTTCTCCCTGGCATGTCTGTATTCTTCAAGGAGGAAGTTCTGATGTAAGAGATTATTAACTCATATTGCTATCTATTAGCAGCCTGAAGCGGTATGGCACAGAGACCATTTCAACAATACTAGGGGAAGAACTAACTGATTTATTTTAGCATGACCTCTTGCGGATTTTAATCCATTTTTTCAGGTAAACAAATGGAATGATATTAAAGCCACAGGTATTTAAGCACAGTTACATAGTCAGGAGTTAAATAGGGTATAACAGCTGATGCAAATTGTCAAACAGGGGGTGGGGGTAGGTCAGGACATAATAGAACAGAGAAAGATGAAAATGCCATGGTTTGTATCTTTCTGTATCTTTACACCCTATCCCACCTCTCAATCACATAATTGTCCTTAAATACCTGTGGCTTTACTATCACTCCATCGGTACATCTGAACAAGTGGATTAAAGCATAGAAAAGCTTGTGATAAAATAAATCAGTGTTAAAAGTTCTACAAAATTCCTCCCCCTGCCTCCTTTTCTTTACCTTTGTATGGTGTAACAGACTGACATGACTATTTATTTGAAAATTGCTAGATGGCTGTGATACTTCTGAATGCCACAGATCTCCATATTAGATACCTATCATGTTTACTCTGACAGGTACTGTGAAACATGAGATCTAGACTTCTCAACATGAGATCCCTAGTGATGGAGATGTGATATTGTATTGGATTAGAAGATAATGGATGGCTCCACAAGAAAATGAGGTCCAAGCAAACAGAGATTTTCATACCATATTAAGCAAATATCAACAGCCTATTTCTAGTCATGTTCTTTCCAACTCCAGGTTCTGCTATGAATCCAAGAAAACTAAACAGAATACCACTCACCCTACTTTGAGAAGAATGTCACCCATCCTACAACAGCCTCTCCATTTTCCAAACAGTTCAGGGTGCAGAACCCTCACAAAAGTGGAAAAACCAGGAATAACTCTCCCCCCATACTCCCCATCCTGTTCCCTCCCAGGGCTCCCCCTACAATTCTCTTGCCCTTTGCCTGGGTGCACATTTTCTGCACTGGGGCAAAACGCAGCAGAATGAGAAGTGGGAGCTCCGGAAGAGAGAAGGAAAGTGTGCACGTGCCCCTCCGTTCCCTTACATTTTGCGTCCATGTGCATTCTCCATGGCAGGGCAAAATGCATGGGAATGGAGAGGGGGCTCCAGAGGGGAGAAGGAAGATACACGCATGCTTTCCCCTCCCTTCATTCCCTTGCTTTTTCCCTGAGCGTGCTTCCTTCCCCAAGAGGAGAAGGGGGGATACACACACATGCCTTGTGAAAAATCTAATTCACAAAGGTTAAACCTGCAAATATGGAGGAAGGACTGTACTTTGTTGTGATTCTCTAGTAATTATGAGAATAGAGTGGAAAGATGGCATTCTTTTATTCATGTTCTTTTTCAGTAGCAGCCCTGAGCATACACATTGCTAGTTACCCTGCCACATGCATACATACACTGCCAGTAGCAGCCAATTCCTATCACCTGATTAACTTAAAGGAGCCCCTTTCCAGTTCCCCAAATAGGCAGACAACTCAACAGGGACTGCTTGGTAGTCCTATAATCATTAAACTTTCCTCCACACAGCAACATTTTGTTTCAACATTCAGCCAAGAAAACACCATGCTTGGGGGGGTGGGGAGACTATGGCATCAGATTCAACAGCAAAAGGACTCAAAGAAACAAAATGTCTTGCGTGCACACACACACACGTCACTATGGCAAAGGTACCCTGAAGAAGGCCAAACACAAGCAAAGGCTGTATTCTCAGATCTGAATTCAAGCCTCTAGATTCTTCAGTTCTCTTACAACTTAAAAATCAGGGCAGATTTCTAAAAATTCTCTTAGGTTGATAAGATAACTGTCAACTAAGTTGTAATGCACTGTGCCTTTCTTTTTCCTTGCCGAGATGCTCTCAACTTGAGATGAAACTAAATGCCCTGTAAAAAACTGGAAAACTTTCAGAACAACAACGAACTTAAATCACAGTCAAGGTTCAGATTTTGGATACCTAACATTTTGTACATCCAAAAATCCTGAAGACAGAGAATTCTCCTTCTCTCATACTGGCTACCTGTAAATTTATTAACTGCACTGCATTCCTGTCTTTTTGTAGTGAGAATTAAGAAGTCTAGAATCCAGGGAGGACAGAAATTCTAAAGATTAAAAAAGACTCCTACCAACTTGTTTAAGATGCAATCAGACAATGGGTAAAACAGCTAAGGGGATTTTAAAATAATGAGATCAAAGCAGTATCTTTATCACTAGGAAGACTCAAAGTTTAGATGAGCAATACAAGATACATATGTGGTCAGGTGAGGTGAGGCTAGAAAGTGGTAGAGCTACATGTTTAAGCTCTGATCTGCTAGAAGCTAGTCTTAGAACCAAAGGGGGCACACAGGTAAGGAGTACAGAATTCTTTCTTGTCCACCCCAGTGCTTTACTTTAGTGGATACTGCTTCCCAAGATGATTTTTCTCCCAGATATGCTTGGGCTCTAATACAGACAGTGGGCCCAGTTGGAAGGAAGCTCCCTGGAATAGGAGACACCCTCTTGGAGCCAATGCAGTGATTCCCCACCATAGTGTTTCAGATCAAGTTATAGGATTGTGATCTTCAATATGATTGCCAGTTAGATGTCCAGCAGGAAAGGAAGAGTCTCAACATTAGAAAGAATGGCGAGTCACTCAGAGATTAAAGTAGAAATGTCACACATATATTAAAAATTCACTCCCATTGTGAGAGTTATCTATCACCACCTGGATAGGATCACTGGAGCAGGCAGGGGTGTATCTCCACTTCAACCTTTAGCAGAACAGGTCTGACAAGGGGTCAGAGGCAAAGCACATCCTTCAAAATGCAGCCACTGTGTTTTTACATGCGTGAGCTAGAGCAAGGAAGCATGCAATGCATTGAGATACACGTCAAAGATTTCGTCTATCTGTAAACCTCTCTTCTTTTTATTGTTCCGTTTTCACTGGATTTGATTATTTTTGCAACATTCTGCAACGGTAAGCAGTTTTAAGATCTTTTTTTAAAAAATAAAAGAAGTCATAGGTTAAAAAATATCATAGCATATGGTAATAAAGGAGAGGCAAGAATTTTCTAAAACAGTGGCTGACAAAGACATCTCAATTAAGACAAAGTTGGCAAGCACATGACCTTAGGCATGTTTCATCTTGACAAACAGCACCAGAAGAAGAGGCAAATTATGATTAGGTAGAAAGAGGCTACTTTTTCTTAGACATGGGGAGAGAAAAGATAACCAGGGATTTACGTCTCTTATTCTTGCTCAATTGCTCAATGCAAGTTAGAAATATCTCTTATTTCCAGTGCATTCAGATTTAAAAACACATAATCATAGATTTAAATATCCACAGCCAAAATACTACCCCAGTATCAGGGGAATACTGAGAAGTAGGAATAGGGAATATTTTTTCAGCACAAGGGACACACACTCCTTCAAACAACAGTCGCTGGACTGTGTGCTAGAGACGGACAAAGGCCATCCATGTAAATGGTGGATGGGGCAACCTCACTTGGGGTAATCCATCTAGCCCAGAATTGTCAACACAGCCTGGTGGTGGTTTTCTGGGTTTCAGGCAGACATATTTCAGACCTTCCTGGAGATGCCAGGGATTTACCTGGGACGTTCTGCACATGAAATCATTTTAGGTCAGAGCTACTGCCCCTCCCCACAGTTCACATATACACACTTTCATACCCAGACACCCAGACATTCTCATATACAACATGCATACACATGCATTCGCCAGCACTCTCTTGCACTGCAGTTTTATGAGAGGCACCACAGTACACCGTAGGGGGGTATTTCTTACACTACCATTAGCACTCCTCCCAAATGTCCACCCATAGCAATAACAACAGCAACAACAACAACAACAACAACAACAACAACAGCCACAGTGTGGAAGAGAGATGCCAAAGATTCCCTACATTCGATATAGCTCTCTACATTCATCCATGTTCCAAGCCAGAGACATGTGCAACCTAACATGCAAAAAGCAATGTTATTCCATTGTTTTAATTCTATCCAGCTTTTTTGCCCAAGGCAGTATGAGACCAATCATTAACTGCAATGGGGGAAGGTGCAGGAAGGACAGGAGGGGGAGAGAGAGAGAAAAAAAATACAGAATTTAGACATGCTCACCAATCCTTGTAATAATATAGGGTAAGTCCCTTGGAATTACTGGACAGAAATGGCTCATAAAAATTTACAAGCCAACCTGCTCAGAGGGAAAAACTGATGGCCCCTGAGGCACATCCATGCCAGTCACCCATTTATAGCTTTCCTCAAAGACATGGATTCTCTTTATGTCAGTGGAATGATATTTATTTGCCTTGACGAGATTGTAGTTAGTGCTTCACACAGAAAGAGCGCGGGATTCCTCCTGCTCTAGAGAGTGACACAAATCTTATCTTACAGAAGTAAAATTGCCAGGTTTTGTCTTACCTGAATCTCTGCAACTACTGGTACATGATGCCATTATCAAAGGAGGAATGAAATGAAGAAATTTAGAAAGATCTGAGAAGGATCAGCTGATCACTTCAGACGTGTACAGTCCTAAGCCCAATTGCTACTCCTAGCAATTGATTCTATGGGTCTGCACTAGCTAGGAGCAGCAACTAAGATTTATGCTACATGTAAGAATTAAGTTCGGGGAGAAAAATTATACACATTGTGCTGCAATCACATTTGCTGCCACCAAAGCTTGGATTTTTTGACTACAGCCCCCTAAATTCCCAAGCCAACATGATCACATTGCCAAGCTTTCACAGTGACAACAGCATTTCACCACAGCAAGTACATTAGGTACAGACACATGTCCTGAAACACCAATGCAATGGCAGTTGGTAGCTCCAATGTCAGTGGGCAGGAAATACACTCTGGTTCTTAGTCTGAACTTTAAAGGTGCTATCCAAAGTGCTGAGCTTCTTTTGATGACAGAATTCAGAACCTTAGACAGTTCCTTCCAAGTTCAGACTAAAACTTGAATTAGACTCACCATTCCATTGGCATGGAAGCCACTAGTCACAACTGACCCCATGCACATGTACCAGATCTTCCAGGAAAAATGGACAAGGTCTTTTCAAGGAGTGCATGCAACATTTACATGTCCTATAATTAGCTGCATTTACATGTTAGAGGTACAGAGAGGTGTATTTGCATGTTATACAATAGGTATCATGCAAACCACAAGTTCATCATAAAGTGTGAAGTTGCTTTTATTGCAGATTCTCACTCTATGCAGCAAAATAAATACACATTGTCTATTTAGAATTCCACTGGTATTCCTCAGAGGAAGCATTTAAACCTTGGATGACATACATAAATCTTGTCATCTGGTAAGCCCCTCTGTCTGATAAGGTATTTAATTTGAACTAGCTTATTTTGAAATTTTGTTCTCTGTGATTTGCTTTTATCCTACTGTGTACATCATGAAATAGTATGCCATCACCTGAACTGCTAGTACACTTTCATTCTGTTCTGTGTATATCTCTTGTACCATCGCTGTGAATGACTGCTACCATAAGTAGAAAGAAGAGACAGTGGCAGGAAGTGCATACACAAATGCAAAAACCAAATCACAGAGCAGGCTGCCTAAAACATCATTCAACAGGACACAATGCTGCTCTTGCTACTATCCTCTACAGGAGGTCTCTGAGTCTGCACATGAGCCAAACTGCCTATCTGTCAGGGCCTCTTTCTCCTTCTCATTGGGGCAGTGACACATGATTGAAATAAATGTGCAGGGAATATCAAGGACTACAGTAAGTGAGTCCAAGGGCTGCATGAGGGTAAGAGGTTGCCCACCTCTGATTTTTGCACTTGCTGCTATACAAAATAGTTTGATCCACTATTGAACCATGTACTATTGTATCAATATTGAAGTTATGTTGGGTAGAACTGGCCCAAGAATGGCTGATATGGAATTCCCAGCTGTGAAAGGATTCTTGCTCAAACCAATAAATTGCATAAGGGCTAGCCAAAAAAGTTATCCACAAAGCTCCAGGCTCACCCTGGTATAATAAATGGGGCTGGGCTGGAAAAGCCAGTCTTATGAGCAAAAAGTCATACCTCTAACCATCCCTGGCTTAACTTCCAGCAGCCCCTGTCTCCCAAGGCACTTTTTTCTTCATAGCCGGAAGAGAAAGGTATTTGCCTAACAAACTTCTGGAAATAAAGTTTTCAGGAGGGGGGAAATGGCTCAGCTCCAGTCACTCATGTGTTCATTTTGCTTTGCTCTGAAAAATGGATCCCCCATATCTTTCACTGTCTTGCACAAGATTTGAGCTGGCTCAGGTTTGAAACCAACAGATCCGCAATCACTGCACACAGACTAAGCCCCTGCTACACACAAGGATGATAAAATCACCCATGTTGTTAACATTTCACCATCCCTGAAAGCACAAGAGTGCAACATAAGATCCTTAGGATAAAAAAGATTTAAGTAAAAAGGTGAAAACTTATAGATTTAGAGTGCTGTACAGTCTGAAACCAGCTCTGTCTAAACTGAAACCAGTGAATCCCTAGCCCAGCATTTTCCTAAAAGGACTTAGTTTTTCAATACGATTATTACTGAACATTAGACTTTTAAATGTCAGAGAGCGTGCTATGTTAAACATGTCCTGTGCATCTACATCCGACTTTTTTCCACTCTAGTATACTCTAAGAGCACACAGACCTGATTCAGATTGTGATTAGTTCAAGTTAGAAAGGTTTAAATCTGCCCCCATTTTTTCCTTTTTTTTAATTCCCCATGCCTACACCACAAAGGTATTAAAAAAAAGAAGAAAAGACTCCATTGGCACCAAAAATAGATAGCACAATTTAAGCCTTTTCTACCCACACTGGTCCCAGTTCAGATCAGGGTCAAGAAGAATATGGCACGCACACACACATACACACACAATAATAGAAAATAGGGCACATAATGCTGCACACTATATGTTCAGCATAGCATATAATGTGACCCTAAGCCTACAACTCTCGTTACAAATTACAGCTGAAACTTGACATCTTTCCATATTTATCTCAGATAACCGAGAGGCCTAAATCCTGTTGTTAGTTCTGCTGGAGCAGAACCTGAATCAATAGCTCCTTGTTGGCTCGACATTGAACAATTGTTTCAATGGGTCTACTGTAGTTGGGACTAATCGACATGATGCCAGCTAAACTGCAAGCAATTCTGATCTGATGTCCAGCAAAAAAATTTAAACCACTTGCAGTTAAGGCAAGTGAAGTACAGTAGAGTCTCGGTTATCCGACCTAAATGGGCGGGCGGAGGGTCGGATAACCGAAAGGGCCGGATTACACGGAGGCCCGTGGTGGCCGCCATTTGGGGGGCGTGTTGGGGCGTGTCTGGGGGGCGCGGAAATGCCTACAGCCACACCCCCAGGCAGCCGCGGTGTCGGTTAATCCGGAGGGCCGGATAACCGCAGGTCGGATAACCGAGACTCCACTGTAGTTGTTCTGTGGTTTCTAAGACTAAAACCTTCCAGTAATTCAGATGATGTTTCCAGGAAAGCAAGTGAACTATGAAGCAATAGCTAACACTTTAAAAAATGGTATGACAACTATTCGGCCTTTCTCATTGGTAATCTTTTATTTAAAGAAACAGAAGTGAGAAGTCTGATAAAAGGACAATTAAAAACTCAGGAAAAACTCACTAAGTCTCCAGCTGTTGGCCTGGGATCTTTTGTCACTGTTCAAGGACTGTTCCAAACCTAAGAGAGAGAAAAATAAGAGAGAGATTGGAAGACTGTAATGCTTTTCTTGAAGAATCCAGAGCTGGGTCTCATACTGGAGTTGTGACTGTTAATATACCTCCTATTTCTTAGTAAAATGAGGAACTTTCTCTACTATGCTGTAACACTGTAAACAGCTCTACACTTTATGCGTCAACTATCATGTGGATGCCTCCTGCAGCAAACATGGAATACAGAACTGGTAGGCACACATTCTTAAAAACACTCATGTGTTTGCATTGTGAAAGCATGGCTCAGTCTAATATCTTAGATACACATGATATACATGGATATTTGAGAAGCTCACCTACAGCTTGCTTCAGGAAACACTAATGAAACACCAGCAAAACAATGGTTGTGTATAAAGCCACCCTGTTGTTAATACAGCTGAACAAATTCAATGAAACTGTATCCAGATGAGATTTATAAACAAGGAACTTTGCATTGACCAAAGGTGAATGCAAAAGAGGCACTGCCTTCAGTCAGTCAGTCTGCTTTCTGTGTGTGTTTGCCAGCAGACTTACTTATGAACAAGAAGGTATTTACTACAACCACTTCTGGGAAAACAATCATCTCTCAGCAAATGAAATGGATACTATTCTGGCCTGCATAGCAAATTGTTAATCACATTCTAATGCTAGGGCCATCTGTCCCGTGTTCCATTATCTTCTCATTATATCCTTTACTTTCCCCCACGGCTGCTTCTGTGGAGACAATGTGCTCACCCAAGTGTTCTGGAAGGCAGCATTTGGCCTGCAGGGCCATGACAGATCCTGATGCAAGAGCTACAGAAGGTCTAGTTCTGCTCTTGAACATCACAAAATAGTTTATGAAGTCAGCCCTTCTTTATGCAGCCTGGATAACATGAGTAGGCAAAATGTGATACAACATGTTTTGCAAAAGCCCTTAACTGTTCCAGACTTCCTGGTGTACCCTTCTTCCATCCTCTCCAAAGACGAATTGGCAGTCCAACTTTTAAATATATTGCATACCACTCTTTAATATTAAAAACATTGGTTTTTCAAAACCTGAACCTGTTTAGTTTTTTCATTTTTTGGCCATTTTACTGGCTCCTCAGAGGCTCCCTGGGCAGAAAACTGGTCCATAGACTTGCTTCAATTGCCCACCTTTATTTTATATATTTAACATCAGTCATGCCAGGCCAGCTACTAGATGTTGCATATAACAACTTAATGGCTTTAAGATCAACCCAGGAACAGGGTCTATGATATATATTGGCAGATAAAGAAAGGAATACGTTTGGTCAACCAAAGCTGTAAGTGCATTTAGATATAGAAGGAAAAGTAAATTTACCATCGTCACCTGATACATATGAAATTGACTCAAATAATAAAAAATTAATCCCTACTTTGGTGCAGAGGCTGTGGTTTCCTGGGTATTTATTTTCACACTTGGAAATCTTACCCAGTATTACAAGAAATTTGGCTAGGTGTACAGATTGATATAGAGAGAAGTTCAAATAAAAGTCACATTTGATCCAGATCTAGCTCTGTTAAATATTTTAGTAGTCCAGATGAAAATCTGGTAACCCAGAACTTTATCTTCCTTTTGCTGACAAACAGACTGGTGGTTGTCTCCAACTGAAAGAAGGTTAAGAACCTAAATCTAATTTTATGATAGTGTAAAAATCTTAGTCTTGCTAGAAAATGTAACATGCCAGATCAAGCACACAAAGGACAATGAGACAGTGGTACTTTTCAACCCTGGTTCACTTTCATTAATTTTATGGGTCATAAGGATAGCAGAGCTGCTCCACTGACATCTCACAAGGAAGCGATCTGGTTAGAAGAAATTCATAGGTCTTTCTTTGGGCAACTCTTCTTGACATAAACTTTATTCTGTATCCAGCTTAAAATCTTCAAATCTAAAAATTGTTTTGAGGCAACTGAGTGCATTTATGTTCCTTGTTTGTGAACTGTTTAATTTGTGATATTATTAAAAGTGGTAAAAAAAGATTTGAGTCAGAAGTTGAAGTGTTGCTTTTTTGGACTACGATTCCAAGAATCCACCAGCTGGCATAACAAGTGGCCAGACTCACTGGCGGATTCTGAGAGCTGTAATCTAAAAAGACACCTTTTTTTTTTAAAACTGACAATCCCACACCCAAAATGGCCACTGAGATTCTGGGATTGTGGTTCACAATAAGAACTCTTCCAAGCTTTGAATCAACCTGAAAGAACCAACACAACCACTAATCCCAAAGTGTCCTGCTTTTCACTTTTGCTTACGTCACATTGAATGGGAAAAAAAATTATAAAAGACCAAAGTGACCATGTTCTGTTACTTAGGCTGACACAATACACATTGGGTCAGTACACAGACCTGTGAAGACTTTACACAGACAGTAAAGTTCTATTACTGTTGTTAATTACCTTCAAGTTGACTTTGACTTATGGTGAACCTTTGAATAAGATACCTCCAGGAGCCCGAGTCATCAACTGCCCCCCTCAGGTCTCTAGCAGGAATCTTTAGCACAGAGTTTTTGCAAAACAATCAGGACAGCACAGATTTGTCTTTAGCCTTAGGGGCTAATTTTATATGATGTCTCAAATACAAGGATGACAGGGATGGCCCAAGACATTTTGCTGCTTGACGCAAAGCTAGAAATGTACAATTAGTGGAAATGTTTAAGCCCAGGGGGCTGTGATGTCCTCACAAGGAGGTCCACAAAGATTTGCAGAAATGTTAAAAGCTTTTACAGTTAAAATAGAAAGGAAGGAAGGAAAGAACACAAATTTGTATGGAATCATTTCAGTCAAAATATTGTAACCAGAGTGTGTGTATTTACTAGTTTCTCCCTTTTCTCCAAATGTGAAGAGACTTGCTGAGCATCTTTACATAAATATTTGATGTGCTTTAGGGTTTTCAATTTTGAGTTAAGTCTTGGTGGTCCACTGCAACAAAAGATATTTAAAGAGGGTCCGCGGTAAAGGAAAAGGTTAAGAACTGCTGGGTTAAGCCATAGACAGTATGGGGTAGGGTAGATCTTTCTTTCAAAGAGGTTGAGGAGAAAATGAAAATGTTAGGATAATTTGAAAAAAAATCAGTATTAGCAGCTTTCACAGATTGAAAGTCATTTTTATTACATCAGGAACGTAAAATGTATTGTGTATAACTTGTCACAAAATCATTATGTCTGGTATATTTAAAAATAAAATAAATTTTAAAATAATTAAAAATAATAGTTTCTGCAGAAAATAATTACAAATTGAATTTACTTAAAATAATAATGAATTAAGTTACAAGGTCCTGAACTGCAAGGAAAACCTGGAAGATAAGGAACTGGTTCCTTCCTCTACTGCCAGGAACAGGCCAAAACAAAAACAGAAATAGTGAAAGCAGATTAAATAATCAATATTAGTAAAACAGAGAAAATTATTTCATCTCTGCTAGGCCATAATGTCAAACAGACATAAAGCACTCATCCCTATAAAATGAACTGACAAAAGTAAAGCAAAACTGGTGAATCAAACAACTTGATACTATATATAGGCTTAAATTGTAAAATTCTTCCTATTACATAGTTTTTAGGAACCAGTACAGGGGAGTAAATATATAAATGCTTAAATGATTAATTCATCACTCTAGAAGGTAATATTCCATGATCTCCCTCTCCATTTCTCCAATTATTAAGGCAGGAGGGGGAAGGCTGCAGAAGAAAAACAAAGAAACCTGATTTTTCCTTAACTTTTCTGTTGTTGTTGTTTTTTCTGGATTTCTAAAAGCAGCAAAATGTCCCCCCCCCCACTTTCCCAGCAAAACTATGACATATAACACCTCAGATCTACCAAACTGTTCTGTTGCCTGGCACAGAAAATCCCACAAGCCCCTCATTGTTTTTCCTGATAACAACACAAAAATAAATTCTAACTATTTGCTGTCTTTTCACAACACCTCAGATCTACTGTCTAAGGTGGCTGCCTCCCTCTAATGGCAGAAGAAGCCCAGAAGGCAATATGCATGTGTATATGTGCTTTCAAGTCATCTATCAACTTAGGGCAAGCCCATGAATTTCATATGGTTTTCTTAGGTAAGATACCCAGAGATGATTTTGCCAGTTCCTTCCTCTGAAATATAGCCTACAGCACCTGATATTTGTTGGCAGTCTCCCATCCAAGCACTAACTAGAGCTCACCCAGCTTAGTTTCCAAGATCAGACAAGAGCTGGAGCCTGTAGGATATTTAAGCCAGAAGGCTACATAAAAGCTTGGAAACATTAGTGTTAAAGGTAACATGTTAGCCTTGACAGAACTTGGAAATTAATCCATTAATGTTGATTTATTGTACATAACATTAATGTGTTGTTAGTTACAGTGGCAATTTACTTTTAAATATTAAAAAAACAAATAAACTATTAAAATGGCACACAGAAATAAGCTAAGCAATGCAAAATGTTAATCATTACTCAAATCATCACTGTCACTGATGTTAAAATGATTAAAACACCACCTTATTTTCAAAATCTTTTACAAGTTATAGGTATTTCTAGCAAATGTGAACAAATTTATTCCAAACTTAGTTGTTGATGTTCCTATTGCTTCAGCCATTATTCCTTTTGTTGTTCTGTGTCTTCAAGTCATTTCTGACTTACGGCAACCCTCGGTGACCATGTCATGGAGTTTTCTTGGCAAGATTAGTTCAGAGAGTATTTACCATTGCCTTTGTTGAGGTTGAGAGAGTGTGACTTGCCCAAAGTCGTCCAGTGGATTTCCATGGCTGAGTAGGGATTCGAATCTCTCTCTCCCAGAGTCCTACCACAACACACAAATCAGTAGACCATATTGGCTCCCTCTTTCCTTCCTATCCCTTTATTACTCTAATCTCTGCTCCCCAATCTCACATATTCATGGTCTTCAAAAATATCTCAAGTGGGATAAAATATGAAAAGTAAATGGATACCTGCTTGGCTTTGAATAGTGTGTTTTTCTTGCAAAGTCTGCATTTTCTAGTTGTGGAATCTAAGGTTTTCCAAGCTTAATTGTGGGGGCTATCCAAATGAAAGATAAGGAGGTTTGCCATGAACCCAAACCAGCATGATCTATAGCTGATATGACTTTTGACTATATACAGAAAGCCCTACCAGATCAAACTGCAGCTCTTAGTTGGAACCTCCTATGTGTTACATGTCCTCTGCTACAGAAGAAAACAGTTCCCATTATAGCCACTATGTGTGCATTCGAGAGGATGACTGTATAGATAATCTAGAAAGTAATGTGCAATACCCCGTTTACAGTATCCAAACTATACAGCTAAATCTTCCAACTCATTTAGAGCTGTCACCATCTATTACAAAGGTGACTGTCAATCTCCTGTGAATTCAGTAAATGAATTAAAACATTGCATGACTACATCACAAAGTATGAAAGTTGTTATCCTGTAATAGTTTCACTTCTGCAAATTCAGAATAGCTATACTTAAGTATAGTTATTTGTTTTGCACCATTTAGTCTACTTTACCTTGTCATGGGTGTAGCAAAAAAATGTGCCTCACACTGAAGCCTCACCCATGACCACTAGACTTTTTATTCAACCTTATCTCGGGCTTATAAGATTTCATTAGACTCCCACACACATAAGCAAACACTTTGTGTGGTTACCAGGCTAGAAACATGCTTGTAAAAAAAAATGATTAAAAAGAGAAACCTCTGGTTTTTCATATCCCGAATTTTCTGCTCAGCATCAAATTCAGTGCTGACACAGTTTTCAAAAACTTCACCCTGACTATAAATACTAGTATCTCAAACCAGAGAAAGTGCAGGGGAGGAGCAACCAAAAAGGTCTAGCACTGACAAGAGCAAAGGGGCAGGTGTGCTGCAAATTATTATCTGATTGGCAAACCCAACAATTCCTGCTATTCCAGTTCTCTTGGATCTCTGCTAGCAAAACCTGCCAACTGCATTCTAAAAACATAGCAACATACATTGCAAGGACAAGTAAACACATTCTAACAACTTTTCTACAATAGAACACTGATAATGCAATCCATCAACAAGAGGAGTCAATTACTATAATCTTCAAAGGGTAGTTCAAAGAACAGCAATAAGGGTTTGACAGGCAGTTTGTGTGCATGTATCCGGTAAACCGCCTTTATTCTTGCAAGAACTCATTCTCTTGTTTTGCTATGGTCTGCTGTTGTTCTCAGATTATTTTGCTATCTGTGATGGCATTCTGGTATTTTGCTGTATGCCACCTTGGGCAATTTTGCCAAAGCATACCATGCAAACAAGTAGTTTCAAACTGTAAATTCGCAATAAAGTAAAATCACTGAAACCACTCTTTCTTCAGTCTTTCAATACAAATGGATAAGTTTGCACCAACATATTACCTGTCAGCTGTCTGATTTCAGCTCCTTATTCCTCAGTTTCAGGCCATTTCCCCAGTACAGTGTTATAGTGCTATTATTCCACTTTCAACATCCTATGGAATCCCAGGGTTCGCACTTCAGGGAGGGGCATTTAGAATTCTCAGCCAGAGCCCCTGTTGGCCTCAGTAAACTACAAACCCCAGAATCCCACAGGATGTTGAAAGTGGAATGATAACACTATAACAGTGTACTCTGGAAATGGCCTAAGACTTGGTCATCTTGTGTTGTGACTAATTTGGACTGTAGTAAACTCCTGTTTAACATGTTTTGTTTTTTAAATATCTTCTGCTTATGTTTTTGAATGGCTTATAATTTGTTTTTTCCTGGCCATAAAATGAGAAGCATGTATGGGTTTTTCATTAAACAAAGATAAAACTAAAATAAATAGAAGAAAAGGAAGTAATAAAATCTAATAGATAATATTAGTGCCTTGTTTTTCAATACCTATTATTTAAAAGATCAATCACTTTAGATGATAGGACCATGTACCAACAGATTCAAATTACTAAAAAAGATCTTTTTAACTAAACACTGAGAAGAATATCCTGGTAACAAAAGCAATTTAGCAATGAAAAAGACTGAGAAGATGTTAAGACGCTTTTTTTTTTTTTTGCTGGAAGTTCTTAAACAGATGTTAGATAGCTATCTGTCATGCATGATCTAGCTGTGGATTGTGCACACTGGAAGAAGGTTTGATTATATGATCCTTAAGGACCATTCTAACAGTAAAGTTCTGTGATTCAGCTACCATCACTTGCAACAGTACCAGTGCTTTCTATTTTCAGAACAGCAAAAAGCAAGGGAAAGAGTCCCTAACTACCTTTCTCTTAAAGCAGGAACAGACAGCAATAGAGCTGAGTAATTTTAGAATGGGGCAGTTAAGTACACCAATCGTGTGGTTCAGTTCAGCTCCTTAGCAGGCCATTCCAATGCATTCCAGTTGCCCAACGAACTTCTTCCAATTTTGATTTACCTTTATTTTTGGTCCGTTTTCAAAACTATCTCCCAGTTTGTAGCAACCTGGAGCCCCCAGCCAAAACCAATGTGTTCTGCTAGCTATTGGCAGTAATTTGGGCAGCTTTATGGCAGACCATCCCCCCAATTTAAAATACTAGCACATTGGAGGTTTACTAGACAGTCATAAAATGGAGTGTGGTGGTCGCATAACCAGTCTAAACACTACCTATCCTTGTTTCAGACCTATTACTTAATGCTACAGGGCCCTTCTCTTCGGCCACTAAGAGAATTGCTTCGGTTGTTACAGCAGCCTATACTACCATTTCTATTCCCTACACCACTGTTACATGCATTACCACTATTTTTACATTCCTGAAATGTTAACGCAAAAAACCTTCTGAAGTGTTTTAGTAATCATGATTTTTAGAAAGAAAAATGCACAGCATGTGCAATTTAAGCTCAAATCACAGCACCATCATGACTGCAGAAAGAAAGCAAAATTTGTGCCTTGGTGGTAAACACACTTGCTTGGGGATGAGCATCGTTTTGCTGTAGAAAATGGTAGTATGTTCTAAAGTGAAACATAATAAAGTGGGCACCTATAATTGTGTATGTTCTTGGCTTGTCACACCCTTACTATGAAACAGTTGTAGCTGTGGTGTAGCAAAATAAAGGTATTCAGCCCTCAAATATCTAGCATGAGTGAGACACTGAACATCATTTGCATCACAGGACTCATATTTGCTTTGTTTGTATTCCCTTGGTACTTTGGCCTGTCCCTTTTTTTTTTTTTTTTTGATGCCTAAACTGTACTTCTAAATGCTCAACTGAAGTCTTAAGTTAGTGCAAGACTAAAAATTTGTGGCGTGAAAAAAATTTCAAGCAGGAGGAAGAACTCTTATTAGAAGGACAATGCCTTCATTTGGCCTTCTGCCCATACCGACACCAATAATGTAACAACCTTTTTTAAAATTAAGAGAGAAGAAAGGATATTACAGTGAGCAACATCAGTCCTGGCGTGGGCATCCTGACCCAAGTGTTGATGCATGGCCTGTTTGCCACTACCTCTATCCCTGTTGCTCTCTAGGCAATCTTCGGGGTCTGGCTGGGCTGTGGTGAAAAGGACTTTGCACCCTAGATCCAGACCAATCTGTACCACCAGGAATAATATGGTGCTAGACAACTTCTTCATACCAATCATGGAAGAGATAACAGTACATTGTTCTCTATAATTTGCCTCCTGCAATCCAGTTGCACGACATTGTGTGGCTAATGACCCAGGGTAGTTTCCCTATGGAACCATGGTAGAGCCAATCTGTAGATATTAGTCAAGATATATGAACCTGGGAGGTTCAACTATTTTTTTTCCTGGATTTCCTCTTGGACAACCAGCATGGTATAGTGGTTTGAGTGCTGGACTACAACTCTGGATATCAGGGTTTGCATCCCTGCTCAGCTGTAGAATCCCACTTGGTGATCTTGAGCAAGTCACGCTCTCTCAGCCTCAAAAGGAAGCAAAGGCAAGCCCTCTCTGAACAAACTTTACCAAGAAAACCCTGTGATAGGTTCCCCTTAGTGAAGTCAGAAACAACTTGAAGGCACAAAACAACAACAATGGAAGCAGTAGTGTCAGTAAGCCAAGCTCAGCATCCAGAATTCCCTACTTCTAGAGGCATTTTGTTATCCCTAGCTATTCAAAATTTGTTTTACTTTACTCAGGAAGACTAAGCATGTGAAAAATTTCCCTGGAAGAATGCAAAAAGTCTTTTTTCAACTACTACCTTTATTGTGAATTCACTAGAGATACTTCGGTTCTCGTGGTTGTAGATGCCCTGCAAAAGTGGGCTCAAAGTCTCGGACTCTTGCACCCATTTGAAAGAAAATACATAGTAAAGCTCAAGAGACAGCCGCTGGGTCAAAAAGCAATGTACATCAATATCACTCTGTGTGTTAAGTACGGCACCTGCTGCTACTCAGAGCTGGAAGACAAGAGTGCCTTGATCTAGTATAAGATTTCTGAGATACATTTACTCTGCCATAGGAAGAGAGGGAAAGAAGTCTGTAGTTTGCTCAGTTTATTTAAAAATTAAGAAAGGAAGAAATAAAACACTAAAATAGTCTTTATGATGCCATAGGGGGTATATAGCTGCTTAGGTGTGAGCTCCTAGAAATAACCTCTTTGAAAATTGTGGTGAACTGCTGAGAAAGCCAGTTATTCCTGCCTTTCAACTCCTGGAACCACATGCCTATCAGTAGTAGGGCAAAGTACAGCACCCAGTGGGGGATCTCCATTTCAGCAGGCTTGCTTTAGGTTTGGGCTATTTCAAAAATACACAGAAACGTTTTTTCTACTGGAGAAGGACACTAGGGCACATTTGTTTCTCAGTGGAATTTTCCCACAAGGTGGAAAGAGGCTTGGAGATGACCTTAGCATAAAAAAAGCCTATAGAGAGTGATGGCTGATGGCTCCCATGTCAAGTAGGGGAATGAATTTGTGTGGGATTTTAGTTTAAAGAGTTATCCAAGGTATAGAACCTATTTGGGGGTAACTTGTAACTTGTATAGTTCTTTTAAAGTTCAAAATAAGCCCTGGGGCTGTCTGCAAGCTATCCAATATGTATGGGGGGGGGAGGAGACAAGCAGCTTTTCCCTCCCTGGAGGGAAGATGACACATCACAGAAGGAATTGTTACCACAAGATTGACAGATGTCATGATCCATGGATGTGGCCCTTCTCTGTGTCCCACCTGTGAGAGCAACACACTGTGGGAAGACACAGCAGAAGGCTTTCTTTGCTATGGCACTGCATTTGTAGAACGCTCTGTCCTTGGAGGCTTGATAGGGACTGCCAAGTTAAAACAGAACTTTTATTAAATCCTCTGGGGCCTACTGAACATCTTCCCCAAATGGACATGTACGTGGTTTTAAACTGTCTTAACATATAAAATGGTTTTTATCTATTTAAATTTAAAATTTGATATTGTTTTCAACTGATTTTATGTGTATACTGCCCTGAGATAAGAGGAGGGATATAAAAATGTTAATAAATAAAAATCTGATGGAAGGGAAGTATATGAACCTACAGTTAGAAGTAGGATAGTTTTACTCAGTTCCTCTCTAGACCTACAAGTACAGGCAGAGATGAGTCACCAAGCAATTCAATGGGAAGGAAGGGAATAATGGGCAACTCAGGATAATCTGTAATTAATTATAACCCTCTACCCTCCAGGCAGAAAAAGAAACACACATGTTGATTTTTACACATGCATTTAATTGTTGTGGGCATTACTAAGCTAATCAGAAAGGAATGAACCACTAAGAATGAAAAAAACAAAACAGTTTTTTTTTGTCTCCTGCACTCAAATTTTCTTTCTGGAGAATATATGAAAAATTTGCAAATTTTGGAAAGTTCATACAAAAAAAAAATGAACCATAAGTCTCAATTATCCAGCCAAATTCAACAGGTAGAGCTACTTCCCATATGAAGACGATCACATTGTGCCTGGTTGCCATCTAACTAATAGAAGGGAGGAAACTCTCAGGCCATTTCCGCACGACACTCTTATGGCGCGATTATTCCACTTTCAACATCCTATGGAATCCTGGGGTTTGCAGTTTCGGGAGGGCCGGCCAGCCTCTCCCAAAACTGCAAACCCCAAATTCCATAGGATGTTGAAAGTGGAATAATCGCGCTATAAGAGTGTCGTGCGGAAATGGGCTCAGATTGGGATAAAGAGAAAGAAGGTCATCCTCATTCACATCACAAATACAGTTGAAAATATGAGGATTCCAACTTAAGACTTTCTACATTGGTACACTGAAACACCTCTGTTTTTCATGGATGAATTTTGTCAGTTTCATTCTCTCCCATCCTAATTAAAAAAAAAAACTCAAATGTTTACTGTTTAACTGATAAAGAAATTTGCCAATACTAGAAACTGTTCCTCAAAAAAAAAATCACATGTAGTTCTCAGCCATATCAAAAAGCCACCATTATCAACATGATATTTTATATGCATTATTCATCTCCCAGCTCCAGGCCTCTATAAGTATGTGCTTTTTCTCATCTGTTACTATAGGTGCTTCTTAGCATTTTCCCCTGTACAAACATAACATTATATGTTGTTGTTTCCTGCCTCTGTCGACAGGAAGTGGTGAGTAAGAGATGAATATTAGTAGTAGCAGTAGTAGTTAAGCATCCCTTATCTGAAAATCCAAGATCTGCAGCTTTTGAAAAGTAGAGCCCAGTCTTTCTCCTGTAGGGAGCATGAGGGAATTACAGGGGTCGAAGGCTTTCACAGCTGGAATCCATGAACTGTTGTGGGTTTTTTGGGCTATGAGGCCATGTTCTAGTAGTATTTGCTCCTGACATTTCACCTGCATCTGTGGCTGGCATCTTCTGTATAGAGATCCTCTGAAGATGCCAACCACAGATGCAGGCAAAACATCAGGAGCAAATACTCTAGAACATGGCCTCATAGCTCGAAAAACCCACAACAACCCATGAATTACAGAGGCTCACTTGAGACCGCACACATGCACTGCTTGTAAAGTCTCTCTGTTGGCCTGGCACCTTTCCCCCTCTCGGCTTGCTTTGGATCGTACGTGCACATGCACACTGCTTACAAATTCCCTCAGTTGCTTGGCACCTTTTCTTCTCTCTCTTAGCTTGCTTTGCAAGTAATGTGCATGTGTGGTCCCAAGTGGGCTGAGAGGGAAAGAAGGGTGCCAAGATGACTGAGAAACTGCAAAGAGAGCACTGTCCTAAGCAAGCCTTTGTAATCTCCTCATGTTCCCCACAGGAAGAAGAACTGACAGAAGAGCAGATCCCTCATCAAAAGAATGGTATACAGTATTCCAAAATCAGAAAAAATCCAAAATCCAAAACACCTCTGGTCCCAAGCATTTTGGATAAGGGATACTCAACCTGTATTAGTGTTAGTGAGAGGAAAACTATACCCATATGAACAAACACACAAAACCTAAACCCTACCTTCTCAAAATGCATGCACGGGAAAGTATATATCACTTGGTATATCTCCATGTAAGTGTCACCTTATGGGGCAAAGTGATTTCTAGTGGAAACTGAGTCTCCGCCTTCCCTTTGCTCTATTCAACAGTACGCCAACAACTTTAATAGCTCATGTGAGTTTGTGAAAGAGATTAAAGACTGTTTCTATCACCCTTCCCCATCTCATTAGAACAGGAGAAAGATCAACTCTTTCATCACATTACACCTGCAATTAACACTATACCAGATTATCTTCAAATGCTACTGTGCTTAGTAGACATCTCCCTTTAGCCACTGTTCCCCTTGACGGAAACTTATTGTCTCTGTCAGAAGTGCAAACTGGCTACCTAAAGCTGACTAATTGTCTCACTTGAGCCTCCCTTCCAAAATATGCTAAGCAATCAGTGGATTACCAAAGAGAAAGAAAGAGAGAGAGGGAGACGCTCAGAATATTTTATTGCATCTCTGCTCTGAAATAGGCTACTGAAGCTACGGAAAGAGTACAACTAAGGGTCAAATAGGTTTCTGAAATAAAGAGAAGCAGCAACACAGGGATCAAAAGGAGAAGAGGGCATGGCCATGTGATGAATAATGGGGTCATCAAATACTTTAAAGGCACCTGATTCTGTCTGATCTTAGAAGCTAAGCAGGGTCCACCCTGCTTAGTACTTGGACTGAAGATTGCCAACAAATACCAAATGCTGATACTCGTACTGGTATTTCAGAGGAAGGAACTGGCAAAACAATTTCTGTGTATTCCTGGCCTAAGAAAACCCTATGAAATTTATGGGGTAACTGTAAGTCGACAGGCAACCTGAAGGCACGCACACATGGGCATGCTGCCCCATCAATACTTCTTTCATTCACCATCAAAAGTATAGCTGACCATTTGGAACATTCCCACTGAACGGAGTGTGAAGCAGCATTCTGGAACACCCAGTTGTGCTTCTTCTGCCAAAGGAGGCCTTCAAGACTTATAACTCATAAAGGATTGTGCAGGCAACTAACTATGTATTATGGCCAACCACAAGCTTGACATGAGTTTGCCGCATGCCTGGGACTGAAATCACAGTGGTGGGTGGAGGAGAGGAGGTGGTCCTGATGTCCAACTCAAAACCTCAGTGACAGGCCTATCTATCCCAAAGAATGAGCTGTTGTTGTTGTTGCCTGCTGTCAAGTCAACCTCAACTTATAGCAGCTCCATGAATAAGAGACTTCCAGTATTCCTGACCATAAGCTACCCTTCTCAGTTTCTGCAGGCTCAGGTCCACGGCTTCTTTGGTTGAATAAATCCACCTATAGTGTGGTTTTCCTCTCTCCCTACTGCCACTGTTTAAGGATTTGACATCCTGTTTGGCAATATTAGCAGCATTGTTAAGTGTCTGCCAACCATGGACTATCCAAGTATTACCAAACCTACTACCAATGTTGAATATTTGTACACTTCCGTGCCTTGTCAGAAAGCACTGGTTTGCAACGCAAAGAACACAGCAGTGATATTATTCCATGAGGCACTCATTTTAATCTAGTTTGCAAACCAGCATTTTGAGGCCTGGCAACAGATGGCCACATCACCATAAGGCACTAGAGCATAAGGAAGAAATGAAATGGAGCAACATATCAAATAAAACCTTGTGCCATTGTACCAGATTTCTAGAAAGATCCAGCAGTAAGAACACAGCCTTTAACATTCACCTTCCATGATTTTATGTGAGGCAGGGAATCTCTCCCTGATCAGTGCACTAGCAGAAATCCACAGAAGAGATCATGCTTATCTTTGAACTGTTTGTAGATTGCCCGAGGCAATTTTAAAGTTTATTCTTAAAAAAAAATTAATTACTAGGCCATATGCTCCTTGAGGCTCCCTGCTCGACCATTATGATAACAGAATATAGGCCAGTTGAGTCTTTGGTTTGATCCATCCCACCCATCCCAAATCACTTGCACCTAGACCTTTAATTTAGACTAGAATAATAGAATCATAGAGTTAGAAAAGACCACAGGGTCCATCCAGTCCAACCCCCTGCAATGCAGGAACACACATCAAAGCACTCCCAACAGAGGGACATGCTGCCTCTGTTTAAAAATCTCCAAAAAATTTTTTCCAATGCAGCATATTCCACTGCCAAGCAGCTCTGACCATCAGGAAGTTCTTCCTGAGGTTTAGGTGGAATCTCTTTTCCTGCAGTTTGAATCCATTGCTCCTTGTCCTAGTCTTTGGAGCAGTGGAAAACAAGCCCACTCCCTCCTCAACATGATACCCCTTCAAATATTTAAATATTTCCTACAAGAATTTCCTAACTATTCTCTACAAAAATGAGATTACTTAATCATGCTAAGTATTGGCTTCTGGAAAACCTCCCTTCCATAGAGAAACAGCCATCAATAGCACATGACAAAACTACTGCAGCACAAGGAGACATCCAATTTTATGTCTGTCATGTGTGTGTGAGAGAGAGTATAAGTAAGAGAGAGAGAGAGGCAGGATACAAACTGAACCCTCTGGCCACTGTATTGGTAATAAATTGTACATTTGCACTACTTAGGCATCAAGTTTAGTATGTGTCAATATTCACATCACTGTAAATTATGTTATAAAAAGAGTATACAGCTTCTTCTAAATATATTTATTTGAAGGAAAGAGGAAATGTAACTACTAGTGCCTTACCTGTGGTTCCCATGGTCTCATTCACACATTAAAAAGGGGGTGGTGGGATGGAGTCATCACAAAGCAACTTTGTCTTAACCTCAATCAATTTCAGTTTAATTACATATGGTCTGACCTTTTAAAAGTGTTTTTTTTAAAAAAAAAACTGGAATAGCGGCGGTTTGATTATATTATATTGTGGTTTATTTTGCTTTTCATGTCTCTTGGGGATTGTCTTGAGAGAGCCAGTACAGTGTTGTGGTTTGAACATTAGATCAAGACTCTGAGAGGCTAGGGTTCAAATCCCACTCAGCCACAGAAACCTACTGGGTGGCCTTCAGCAAGCCACGTTCTCTTAGCCTAAGAGGAAGGCAGTAACAAACCTTGGAGTAAATTTTCCCAAGAAAACCCTATGAGAGAGCACCATAAGTCAGAGTTGACTTGAAAGAAACGTAACAACTTTATCCTGGTGTCATGAAATGAAGATAGCTGAAATACTTTTAATAGATAATATGCGTGGATATTTATGGTGAGATAAAGTTTTCATTCTAAACACCCATTTCTTATGAAAATATTTCATGGTTGTAACAGCAGATCCAAAAACACTTCAGCTTACAGGATGGAAAACCAAAGCATTTTGACCAGTACTATGATACAGTTCTGTACAGACTGTGGCTTTTTCAGTCTGGGCAATTTTAGGAGAGTGTGCTTTGGTATGTTGCACTAGCTCATTGAGCCCTCAGTGAAAGTTCTTCAACATAGTGGAAAATTTGACAAGAAGAAAAGCTTTTAAAAGTTTCAGATGAAATTACTCCCCTTAGGGGGATAGGAACATCAAACTAATTTCCTGACCAGTCGTGGTAAAAATGAGACAATTTGGAATGTTTCAGAATATGATCCTGCAAATATGTAGGCCAAGATACCCAACTTATACCTTGCTATATCTGGAGCATAGCTAGCAGGCATATACTCAGTATGCACACAGTAGACATGGTTTGTTCATCTTAATGAACAAACTTCATCTTCATCTTCATAATTTACCTGGGTTAATTGATTTAAATAGCTTGCTCCTGTCTTGTTCAGAACTGAAATTAGAGAGCGGTCAATTTTGACAAAACTGATACAGACTCACTAGTGGTCTGACTTGATATCAAATCAGCTTCCCAAGCTCTGTAACAGAACTGCCTGAACCTTACTCTGCACACAAACAGTGAGGAAATATACAGCCTTTGGGACACATGTAGTCTTCACACTTCTGTTACTGTGTCCCCCACAGCAACTCTGCCATCAAAGAATTCATAGCTGGCTATCCATACTGTTCAAATCCCAGTACCGAAATCTCTGTATCCTTCCCTTCCTATCACTTGTGGGAAGGGACATAGAGCCTTGTGCAGCTGCAGGGCAGAGCATCTATGGTGCAGAATTTTGTCCTATAGTGAACTGTCACAGTTGCTATCAGATTTTATCAACAACAGCATATCCAATAGAACTGCTGCCCCAAAGTGATTGAATGTGGCTCCCTGACCCCAGGGAGTTTGTCCACCCTGCTATATACCAAATGTGAGGAACCTCTGGTCCTCCGGATGTTGATTAAATGCTCTATCACTGGCAGTTTAGGAAAGGCTGATGGCAACTGGAATCTAAAAACATCTGGAAAACAACAGATTCTCCAGCGTTGCTAAATCCCTTCAAAGATACCCAGCAAAGGCCCTGTTCCCTGCTCTGCACCAAGGAAAAGAGTGACAGAATCTTATCTTATTAAGGTCTTCTCATGGTGGCTAATTCATATGGGAAGGGGCAGCTCCAAATCAAGGGCGTGAATCAGGGGCTGTTGAAATGCATGCCTTCTGACAGATGTCAAGATCCACTTCTCCTTATACCTTACCAGTTGGATCTAGTCACGGGATGGGAACTGTGTGGCCTTCCAGATGTTGTAGGACTACAACTGCCACGATTCTTCACCACTGGTTATGCTGGCTCGGGCTCACAGATGGTGCACTCCAACAACTTGTGCAGGACCACGTGATTCCCACTCCTACCCTAAAATATGGAGCCAACATGCTATAGTGCTTTGGGTGTTGGATACAGACTCCTGAAGGCCAGGATTCCAATATCCGCTGAGCCATGGAATTCCACTAAGTGACCTTGGCAAGTCACACTCTCTCAGCCTCAAAGAACAGAAATGGCAAACCCACCCTTAACAAATCCTGCTAAGAAAACTTTAGGATGGAATTGCCATAAGTCAGAGTGAATAGAGCCCACAAAGTATATATCTACTTTGTGATACAGTTATTGGTAACTATTTACTTCCAAGCCTTTGAATGGATGGTAATGAGCAGGAGTGGATTAATTATAGCTACCTGAAACAAATTACTTTTTCTAATAATTAAGGCAAAACTAAGTTATATTAAGTTTGTAAGTTAATGAGAGATGTCTTCATTCCTTGGCCTCACCAAATGGTGGAGAAGGAACAGCATAGTTTGTGATGTGTTTCATGCTGCTGCTAAACGAAAAGTGTTTTTTTAAAAAAAAATTGTTAGTTTTTGAATAATGAGAAAGCAAAGTGTTACCTTAAAAAAAAATAAACATTATGGTTCTAAGTAGATTTTTGGAGCCTTGTAGCTATACAGGTATACCTCACTGAAGTGGATATGTTCCTGGGCATTATTTTTTAAGAGAACATTTGGTAGCAGGAATAAAAATTGCACAGAAAGTATAGGGATAGGTTCCTGTACCATCACTACCAAAAAACAAAACAAAACAAAGCAAAAAAAAAAAAGCAATTCCACCTGTTTCAGCAATTTTTTAAAAAATCTGAAACTAACAATATGCAAGTATGAAATGGAACATTCAGGTCAGGGAAGCCTTGCATAAGTAAACAAAAATACATTGAACCTTCTATAGAGTACTTGAAAGCATCTACTAAAATACATCCAATGATGATTCTCTCTCTCACTAGCCTCTTTTCTTGTGATTTCCATCTTGGTGGCCAAACTTATGTCTCTGCTTTTTTTTTTAAAACATCCTGGAGGAAATTGGCACGGCAGGCTTGTCTACTGTCACCTTTTCACTCTGTTTTGCTATTCATGTATATTTCATAAGGGATGTTGGGGGCAGCTGGGGGCAGCTTCTGTTTATATTTACCTGTTGTAGGTAGGCACACACTATTACAGTAGGACTGGCTAGAGAATAATCCAATTTTTCCCAGTTCAAGCTTACACTGTTTATTGTAGATATGTCGCTGCACCTTTGTATTAAAGGTCTGCATTTTTCCAGCCCTTCTTCACTATCCTCCCAATGCCAATGCCACTAAAAGGTTCCCAGCTAAAGAGAAGATGAGAAAGAAAGGGGAAGGGCAGTCATAGAAATGATTTAATAAAAGGAGCTTCTTCTTCTTTTTTAAAGAGGCTTTGCTGACTGAGGCATATCTGTAATGATGACTAGATTCTTTTGGAAAGGAGCTTTCTAAGCTCTGGTTCGGTCTTAGCTGGATTCATAGCTTCAGTCTATTATCTACCTTTTTCCTTTTCTACTGAACTCAAGGAGACTTGTGCACACAAGGCACCCTCACTAAATGTGCTTTGCACTGCAAACTTACTGCCACCAGCAATGCTCATAGGAGGTCTCACTTTGGAATAGGGAAAGCAAAAGTATATTCAAGACTGCTTTGTGTACAGAATATATAGAGAGACCTAACTCCAATTGTTGATCCCAACCAGAGCAGACCCAATGAATCAATGGGAACATGGTAACACTTACATAAGTTTCATTGATTCAATCAATGGTTTATTCTAGTAGAGACTAACAATTCGATTAGGCTAAAAAATGAGCGTTATAAATATACCTGTGGTGATCTCTAATGGTACAATATAGTATATCAGTCATTTTAAAAAGATATTTCAAAGACTTGGTCCATTTTTCAAATTTTACAGTTCCCCAGGCTTGTTTGTGGGGAAAAGAAAAAAAGAACAGCAGAAGTCCAGACTACCCAGCTGCATGCCAGGCTACCCAGTATCGACAGAAAATCTTGCCAGCAGAAACAGTGCCAGATCAATAGTGCATCTAATTAGAGTGCTTTAATTGCTTCCATTGTTCATTCAGATCCATCATCCGAGAACTCTAGCAACAAAAGTAACCAACAACGCCCTTCCAGCATCCTCACCTCTGCCTTCCCACATTTACATCAACATGATAAGTAACCTTCCCAATGCCAGATCTGCAAGGATGGGGTGGGGGTAGGGGAGAGGTTTCCTGCGGACTGTTTCTTCTCTGCTTTCAAAGCGTTCATCCTTTCAACTTCAGATGGCTCTCCCACAAGCAGCAGGTCTTGTCCAGCTCATACCTGGCTGCCTCTGTCTGAGCCAATCATGTTTTCCGTTGGCACTAATGGCAACAAAAAAGATTAGGCAATTACAAAGAGAGGTGTCACTAAAATGCATAATGGAGTTCTTCTTGGCCTTCCCACCATCACCTCAACTTGTAATGAGACAACTCCTGAAATGGCTCCCTCTGCCAAGACCCAGTTCCCTTCAAGACTCTGCACAAGGGAAGAAATCAAAGCTAAAAATATCGCCTGAAAGGTGGCATGTCAGAGACAGGCAGAATGTGAGGAAGGGCGGGAGGGTCATGAATTCATTATGAGCCCCTAACGAAGCTTCAGAACAGCCTTTGATCTCTTCCCCACTTATTCAAATTTTTAACAGGGGAAATAACATGGGGGGGGGGAGAGCAAGACAGAGAAGAGAGAAATACTTCCTTTGTGTAGCCAGAGACTGCTCCACCCTGTGTATTTGCATTCCCATCTGATCCAAAGCAGTAAGTACTAGAGAATACAGATCCCAGATCTCTCTCTTTAGGTACCAAAGAGAGAAGGACAAGGGGTACAGAGGAGAAGCAATAAACAAATAAGATCAAACAGACTTCATTTTATACTTTCAAGTTTTATGTGCATTTAAATCTTGATTCTTTTTTTTTCCACATCTTATATTCTGAAAAGAAGTAGTGTTACTGGCTTTTCAAATAAGTGAACCAGAATTGCAGGTGTAAATACCATGAGCTTATCACCCCAGCTATGGCCATGCAACCCAAGTGTTGTGTTCTTATCATGAATGGCAAACATTTATTATAGTATTTCAGCTTTCCTGTTGGAGGTGTCTTAAGTATTCAGATGATTGTTCCTCTATGAAAAAGCAAAACATACACAAAAGAGACCAAACAACACACAAACAAAAAATGGCCTATAAAAAACTTTACAGGTAAAAGAACTTGCTAAAAAAGAGAATCACTCATTTCAAGCCTAGTTATTCAGGTAAGGGCCTCATGTTTCCAGCTGAGCATCCATTTTAGCAACAAAAACTTGAGAGACCGTTTAGGACAACTGCTGAAACATGTGCTGCCAAGGGTGAGACTGAACATTTCTTCACTTCTGCCACTAATATGAGAATATTGTCAACTGTTGCCTCTGTAGATTAGGGTGGCCTAGGCATCCTGATGCAACTGCAGCTTTAAATCCAACAGCTATCTCTGGCAAGCAAGCTTTAAGACAGGTTAGCTATCTCTAATCTTTACAACATTTTAGGTCAGGATTCTCTTTATTCTGCAAATACATTAGAAAACAGAGGCATATCTACCATAAATAGCACTAAGGGCAAGCATGGAAGTTGCTCCCCTACCTCCATGGCCGCTTCCTCCCCTTCATCTGCAGCTTCCGCACAACCTTTCTGTGCCCCCCCGGCACTGGTGCCTGGGGCACATGACCTACTTGCCCCACCCTAGATACACCTCTGGGAAACTAACGAAGAAACATTTGGCTGTTCCATTAAGAACAAAGGATGCTCAGCCAGATTTATCAAATACATGCATGCACTTTTGTATCCATACTTATTTTTACAGAGCAGCAAATTCATATAATAAATAGTGGGCATGCCACACACTTTCTGCATTACAATTCAAGTGGAAGTATTCTCTCCCTTGCCTCTATTTTTATGTCACCATTCCAAACACTAACACCAGAACAGAGACCCCCTGCCATACACCTGGGGGTTCCAATACCAACTCAGAGCTCCTTACTTGCAGAAGCCAACCATTTTGCCTCAACACTAGTGAGCAGACAAAAGTTGCTGCTTTCACTAAAGTGAACGGGCAAGCACACTGATGTATTTCCACTAGAAACCTCTGTACTGAAGCAGACACAGGACTCTGAATCTGAGGGCAATGCTGTTAAATCAGGAAGGAATTTGAAAGACTGTAGCCCTGTTCAGACCTTCAGGACTGGCTTAACTTCAACATGTGGGGAGAGGGAACATCTAGCCCAAACTTCACCCTTGCTGTGTTCTCTGTGTAGAAAAAGGCAATATGAAAAGAGAGTCTACTATGCCTGGAAGCTCTCTGCATGATCTAGAGCCCTAAGAAAGCAAGGTTCTCTCTCACGTAGAAAAGCTGCATATACAGAAGATGCTGTTCTCTTCAGACTAGAGATGGAAAGAATCTTTCAAAAACCATCTTTTTCAAGTGTTAAGAAACTCTTGACAAGAAGAATCCTGAACTGATGAGAATCTCTGAAGTTCAGGAATTATTCTGTACAAAATTCACACAGGAATATTTTGCACAGAACACTTTCTGTGCAGAAGACATTTTTTGTGTGTGTGTGGAAAACAGTGTTTCAATGCAGAAATATTAATACCTGCACAAAAAACACTCTAATTGAGGATATATTTAGCATAAAATGTACACATGTATAGAAAACAGATTTTTCTGTGTGGAAAACAGTATATACTGGAATATTACTTTCCAAGCAAAAAAAAAAAAAATTGTTTTCTGCATAAAACAACCACATGCAAATTTTGCACAGCATAAGTCCCAAACTGCGAACAGACTTTGAAAACTATGTGGTTTTCAAAGGCTTTTTTGCAGCAGGAAGAAAATTGCTGAAATTATTCATTGCTTTCTAGAAGAAACTTAGTGAAAAATTACCTCCCTACTTCAGAGTGATATTATCTTTGTTTGGTGAGAGAGTGGGAAAGGAGTGGGACTAAACTGTCCTCTCTCACACTATGTTCAGTTTAAACCAGTCCTGAACTCATCAATGTTGTTGTTGCTGTTGTTCTTGTTGTTGTGTGCCTTCAAGTCATTTTCAACTTATCATGGGGTTTTCTGAGGCTGAAAATGCGCGATATGAACAAGGTCACCTGGTGAGTTTCCATGGCCAAGCAGGGAACCAAACTCTGGTCTCCAGGGTTGCACTCCAACTCTCATCCAAGCACATCAATAGGGCTTGTTATAAAACCTACCAGGTATAAGGCTATCACAACATCCTCAACTGTAAAAATGACAGAACACCAAAGTATATATTACATATTTTAAAACATATGTGTGCTTTCAAGTTACCTGTCAACTTATGTTGACTCCATCAATTTTATGGGGTTTTCTTAGAGAAGGAATATTTAGATGCATTTTTGCCAGTTCCTACCTCTGAAATATAGCCTGTAGCTCCTGATATTCAAAAATGCACTCCCTAAATAAAGTAAGAGTCTTATCAAACAACAGCATAATTCTACAAGCAGCAAAGTATTAACATTTTCATTTTAAAAAAAGGGAAAATGGAGTGAAGAAGCAAAAGTAGATAGCCTCTATACGATACTCCAAGAATGTAAATGAGATCTCTGAACCAGTATGTTTAGAACCAGACCTTGCAGCAATCTAATAACTGTAAGACATCACAAGAAGTTTTTCAAAGGCAGGCACTGGAAATTAAGCCTCTAACTGACCTTTGTAGCTTAGAAGAACAGGAAAAGAACAAAACATTTCTTTTGCCAATGGATCAGTCAAACAGAGTCTGAAAATCTGTTTTATGATTAACAATCTAGTCCCCTAGAAATTAATGGCAAAAAATTCACCTCTTTCATTAGATAAAGCTCTTGAAATGCAATTCTCTTCCCTGGAGAACACAGAAATCAGTAAAATGGAAAACATTAGTGATCTTCGGTGGAAAATAAGACATTGATTCTCATCTGTCAGAACCAAGAGTGAATCAGCCACTGATTTTGGACAGCATAGTACAGAAACCAGCCTACAGAGCCTCACAGTGTCAACCTACACCTTCCTCAAGATGTATGTGCTCCCACTGCAGCGGTAACGATCACAAATGTTTCATCCCTATTTATAGAAAATGTCTGATTTAATGCCTCCATTACTACCCGAAGTTGCTGTTAAAGCAATAACCGCAACACAGAGATAGCAAACAGAATAGAGAAATATTTCACTGCCATCCATGGTTCCAGTGATGGAAGGGGCACAAGGGAGGCTCACACTAGGTACAAAGATAAGTGGCCAGAACAGAGGAAGCATTGGTAAAGCTTACTGACGTAGGCTGCATTCCTCATTTATTCTGAAGAGCTTGAAAAAGCTATTGGGTACAAAGCTGCGTGACTGCCATTATGAGGGGTGGGGTGAGGAACAGAGGGTGCCTACACTGCAAAGATCCCTGGGAAGTACTGTGTATCCTTTTTCCACTTTGTGTATGAGAATAAGAGACAATCAGTTTTAACAGGAATTCCTATCCAGAAAAGGGGGAGACCATTGTTGGCAGGGGAGAGCATGCTTTGTTGTCAGTGCATCAGTACCTGTTAATGCACTCCAGAACACCACTATGTTTTTTAATGTGCATATCTACACACACATAAACACACACATACATAAACAGCATTCAAACCCACCAAGAATTAAACTTGTTCCTATGTAGATCCACCCTAGATTATGGCATTTGTGTGCCATGCTTATGATGGAATGCTGCTTTTTATACAGTGAGATTATTGTATGCATGCTGTCCAAAGGTATGAAGGAGCAATAAGGAGGAATCATTCATACTAATTCCAACACATGTCTTTGAGGGTCACAACCAAGGACTCCCTCTTCATTCTTAGCCCAGTGTTAGGCAGTGAAGTCAGCAAACTATACGCTTAGGAATTTATGTTCATACCAAAGAATTACCTAGATAAACAAACTTGCTCCAGACCATCAACTGCATCAGGGGAAGGAATTAGGATGTCTAACTCAAAAAGAACATCACTAAAAGAGTTCCACAACCCAATATCCAATACCTTTCTTCTGCTCAAGTTGCTTGGCATGTGTAAAGACAGAAAGGATTGCTACACAGAGGCTGCTAAAATAAATTCTTGCTTACACAGATATACTACATAGCTTACCAGAGAGAAAAAGTAGCAAGATCTTCAAGTTAATAGCCAGAGAAGGGCAAGAGACAGAGACATAAGACTAGCAAGTGCCTCAGAGACATTGATAACACACTCAAGACCATTCCTAGTGGATGGACTTATTCATAAAGCACATGAGCAGTTAATATGAATCTACAAACAGCAGCATATCACAGATCTGTTGTTGTGTGCCTTCAAGTCATTTCCAGTTTATGGCAATCTGAAGGCAATCCTATCATGGGAGTTTCTGAGATGGGAGTATGTGATAACCCCAAGGTCACCCAGTGGGCTTCCATGGCCAAGTAGGGAATTGAACCCTGGTCTCCGGGGTCATAGTCAAATGCTCAAACCACTACATCATGCTTGGTCTCATATCACAGGTAGGTGGCATAAAACATAAGCCATATGTAGGAATTTGCCTGGTCATGTTTAGGACTAGAGCAGAGACAAGGTTGTAGACATGTGTGTAAGTCCCACTCCCGAACATCCTCATGTTTTCAACAGCACTGCAACTTCAGCACACTGAGGCCTAAATCCTATTAATTCTGACCTGTAGATTTACCTACTTGTTGACTCACTATTCCACAACTGAGTAGATTTGTTCTAGTTAGGGCTAGCAGCAAGATGCCGGCCTGTGCGTGAGGCTTGTAGCAGGCTCCATAACCAGCTGAACTCAAAAATGTTACATAACATCTGTGATCAAAAATCTGGATAAAGCCAGATTCCCAGACATGGAAGTGCTGTAATGACTACTGAACTGACTGTGGTTAAATAGTCCTGTACAACCCTTTGCACTGAATGGTTGGGGCAGGACTTGGGTGCACATTCATATTTCTGCACCACATGCTAGCACATACACAATGTTCCAACAACAGGTATCTGAAGGACAGACACAAACATCATCTTAACTAATTCAGACTGCAGTTTTATGCACGCTTGTACTGTATACAATGAGGCTTCTGAGTAGATGTATGCAGGATTACAATTACACTGTATACAGCATGGATTACAGAGTGAAAATAACAGACCAGACTTGGGTACCACGCAGTCCTCCAGATATTGTTGGACTGCAATCTCCAAGAGTCTTCCCAATTGGCTATATTGGCCAGGTTGTTGGGACTTGTAAACCAATAACATCTAAAGGGGCACATGATTCCCACTCCTACAGAGAGTTTCCAAGCAGAGTTACTTTTATGATAGGAGTCCTGCCAATCTGTTTTTTCAGCGAGTTTACGTTATGGCTAGTGTAGTCCGGGGAAAACAGCTTGTCCCAATGCATGGTGGCCATAGACACCATCATAGGCTTGGCTCCACAATACCATCCAAGAATGCCATTTTACACAAAACAGAAGAATCTGTTCTCAGAGTGATCTGATGTAAATAAATATTGAAACATTTCCCACCCTACTACAAAATTGCAATGTTTTTTTAAAAAATTGTATTCTTACAGCAAAATACGAAAGACATCTGGATTCAAAATCCATTCTTGAAAAAATGATTGAAGAGACTCAGTACTCCACACAAATTAGCTGTGAAAGCCACACTAGCAAGGAGCTTGAAACAAAAGGAGTGTGGCTAATAAGACAATCAGATTTGAGTAACATAATAAACCACATTTAGTTCCTGTCTTCCATGCATGCTGCATATAACATGATGTTGTTCACTTTAAATTTCTATCTGTTGAGGAAGAGAAATCATATTTTATGAACAGGGGAAAAGAACTGACATGCTAATCTTCAGTGAAAACAGTGTAAAAAACATAATGCACAGAATTAACTACAGCAGAAATATTTTTAAAACCTTAGCATCAACTGCCTATGTTAATTAAACACAACATTGCTCCATTAGGAAAACACTTATTCCAAATCTCACTTCTTCCTATATGATTATACTCAAGAAACAGACATAGTTATGAACCCAGTCCTAGCTACCTACATCATCATGTTTCATGGAAACAGCTTGACTGAATATCAGCATGTCTCTTGAAGCGGTTTATCAAGGACAACAGAATAACTTCAATTCCATTTTAATACAAAGGGTGGATTCCCCACACCATCCCTCCATTCAGCTTGCATGTTCTCCAGTTTGCCTGAAGTATGAAATGCAAAATTCAGAGGCATTTTTCATACAACCACTCGGAGTTATGTGGCATGGCAACCAAAGTCAGACACCTGGGTAATATACTGCTTTAATTCATTATCAGTAATTCCTCAGCATCAGAAATTGCATCAGGAAGATAGCTCCTTAAGGAACATCTTACAGGACATCAGCAACAAATCAAGCATTGACACTGAAGAAATGTGACTGTGGGTTAACACACATGTATAACAGTCTGTGAGGGTGCTGTATGCAGAACAGTGATCCAACTCCTGCTCCCAGGGCTTCCAACCTTGAAATGAATGCAGATCATCTAGAAGTCCATGGCAAAAATGTGCAATGAGCTCAGAGATACAAGATGGAGCCCCTGGTGTTTCAAATGACAAAATGCAACGGGGGGACAGAAAGAGAGACAGCACCTACACACATGAATTTCAATTGTGCTAAAACATTTGCAATGGATTGTTCTTCAGGACAAGTTCTTATAACATAGCCCTCACTGCTCTGTGGGTTTGTCAACAGAATTATCAGCCATACACATCTGTTGTAGCATAAAATACCAAAAAGTGTAGTGGTACATTACAGACTGATAAATTTATTATGGCACAAGCACGCATGAGTTATGGTCAACTGAATCAATGAACGCCATAATAAATGCATTGGGCTTTGAAGTTCCATCTGATGCTATGTTATTATGCATGTCACATGTTGATATTCCTGATTGTCTATCATTGGTTATATAGGGTTCACTAACTAACATACAGTAACAATACTGTTTTGCTATATGGAGCAGGATCTCAAAGCACAGGAGTCAGCAGTTTTTCCTTTCAATGAACAGTGAATAAATTGCCACTTTTCTGGCTCTCCGATGAGGAGCTTCACTCAGTAACCCTACAGAAATAATAATCTCTCAGCATAACTGTCACTGGATCTTCCTCTAGCAAAGCATGTGAGCAAGCCATTTTAAACATATGTATCTTACACACGTTCATCCACCTGTAGAACTCATTGAATTTAACAGGTTGTACTCACAGGTAGAAATACCTAAGACTATAGTCTGAGATGGCAAGTGTATTAAAGCCCCAATGTGCTCAGTGGGAACTTACTCAGGAGTAAACAGCCTTAAACCACAGCCATCCCACTTTGCCCAATCAGTGGTTTCTCTCTTGAACATTTACAACCACAAGCAAACTTTGAGGCTGCAGGAGTTTCAACCACATATTGCTACAAGTGTTATCCAATAAATTTAAACTGCTGTTGTTCCTCTTAAATATGAATAAGCATTCAGAGAAGACACCCATTTTCTCATAAGTTGATCATTACTACCTTTCAAAACTAAACTGAACTATGTATAACCTTGGGGGAAAGGTGTATTTCCACAAGGTGATGATGGATTCTAGATGGTGTTTGAAACCCCTAACACGGTTCTAGGCTTGTGATCAAAACCCCTACAGAGGGTGGGATCTGGGCGTGGCAGCCGAGCTAATCTTTCAGTATCTCTCAGCTAGGAAAACAGGCATGAACTTCCAAAGCCATCTGACCTTGCCAGGGCTGCCCTCGCCCCGAACACCTGCCCAGGTAGACAGAAACGAGGAAGACAGAGCAACGCCCTTCGAAGAAAGCGTTGCCTTCCAGCGGAAACTACCCACAAATCCTCTCCCCCCCCCCCCCACTTAAAGGGAACCAGACTGAGTCCGTTCGCTCTGGAGAAGTGTCTCTTTGGAAGCAGGAAAACTCTAAACCGAGACTGGGTGTTTTACACTGATCTACACGTTTCCTTGTTTTGGAATCCTTTACAAATTAGTGGCACTGTCTTCTACAACACAGAGCAGCGATTTTTTTTTTTCAAGCCTATGGACAACTCCGCCCTCCTTTCAGTGATAAAAACTGGAAGCGCCCAGAGTGACAGATTCGCCCTTTGATCGACTGTCAGAGCGAGCGCGGAGAAGTCCGGGAAGCAAACACAGCCGCTTCCCCGCTCCACGAAAAGCGCACTTAGTCCAGCCGACTGTTCATCCCCTTCTTAAAGCACAAGATTTTTGAAAGAAGGCGAGGGGGAAACAATGTAGATGAGCAAGAAATGAGGGTATGGCATAAATCCTGCGAGAGAAAGAAATTTCACGGTGGTTTAAGGGAGGATTTTTTTTTTGGTTTACTTCTTTTTGCTTGGAAAGGGGAGAGGAGAGCAACAGGGCGCACCACTAGCACACCTGATGGCCTTCCTGGGGTCCTCTTCTCCCGCCCCCACCCCGCAAACGGAAGGCAGGAGTTGGGGGGGAGAACAAGGCGCTGATTCGTCGCGAGGAGGAAAGAAAGGGACACACCCCTCTCTCCGAAGGGAGGAATATAGGCCGGGGGGGGCTGCTGCCGCACAAGGCAAAAAGGCGGTGGAGGGGGGGTGACGATCGAGTGGAATGCAAGCAGGGGATTCCTCCCCCGCCAAACGGAAAAAAGAACATTCATTCGAATCAATATCGTTGTCACCTGGACCCGGATCGCTACCGATGAGGAAAGTGCGGGGGGGGAGGTAATAAAAAAAATCGGTTTTATAACATGGGGAGACACGCGCGCGCTCCGATCCCTCATCCCCTCCCCATTGCCTACAAGAACCGCCGAACTCTATCGAGACCCCCTTCACACGTGATTTCGGCGCCCGGCTGGCTCCCCACAGCCTCCCAGCCACCCACCGGAGGCCTCTCCCTGCTGTGTGTCCCCCCCCCAGTGGATCCTGCTCGCCCAGGGAGGGAAAGCAAAACCCAAGCCGACGATGCCACGGGGGGGGGCGATCGTGGTTCGAAGGGGGCAGGGGGAAAAGATGGTGGTTAAAAAGCGTCGCCATGGCTCACCTTCTGATTTTTTGCCCCCTTCCTCCCGAGTAATCCGGAGTCAAGAGGTCCAGCAGTCCAGGGAGACGGTCATCGGGCGAGCCGCAGCGAAGGCTCCCAGCCGCCCTGTGATTTTTTTTTAAAAAAATTATTATTTCAGACCGCAAATAGATGCCGGAGGTGGGGGGGAGGCAATGAAAGCAGCCGCTTCCCCCTGCTGCTTCCTTGCCTTCTCCAGCAGCCAGGGGGAGAGAGATGAATCGGAGCTGGCTGGCTGAGCGGGCGGGCGGGCGGGGGGACGCGGGCGCGCGCGGAGCGGGGAGACGGGGGAGGGAGGGAGGGGATAAGAATACGCGGCAGCTGCGGCGGGAGGCGGGCGCGAGCGGGCGCGCGGGGAAGCGGGAGGGCGGCGAGCTCGGCGCGTCATGTGCCGCTGAAGCCGCCTCTGGGCGAAGGGGGGGCCGGCGGAGGAGGAGGAGGAGGAGGAGAGACTCAGCCGCGACCCAGCGAAGCCGCCTTTGCCGCGACTGACGGAGACCGGCGGCCAGGCGCTCCTGCCGGGGAGACAGGGAGCGGGAAGGGCCTGGCAAGGCGGCGTCCCACCTGAGGCGCACCTGTGCGGGGAGGGGAGGGGCAAATGGCAACCGGAGCTGCCCGGGCGAGTCCTCCTTCCCCGTCCCCGCCGCCCTCAGGCGTAAAGGAAGTGCCAGGCAATGGGATTCTCCCTCGGCTCCGGGGCTCGCCCTCAACTTCTTTCCAGCCTCCTCTGCGTCTCTGCCGGTCGGAGAAACCCAAGAGCGCCTCCCCCACCCCCAGCAGCTCCCTTCTCCTCGTTCGGTAAGGCAAGGTGAATACACGGCCACGCCCCGAAGTCGCCCACAGGGAGGCTGTGGGAGCCGTCGCCGTCGCCGTCGCCTTGGGTGGGGCCTGGCGCGAAATCTTAATTCTGCCAGGTTGGACATGCCAGGCTGGGTTGCTGCTATTTAACCTTCGGATATTCATTCTCCCTCCCCGCCTAGAAAGTCTGCCTCAGTTGCTGTATTAGTCATCCCTCCACATTCGCCAGCGTTAGGGGCACAGGACCCCCCGAAAATGAAAAACAACAACAACAACACACACATGAATAGCCCCTCCCAAACCATACATATTTAACACACACAAAAGTGGCCATTTCCGCACTAGCCTGTTGTAGCGCGATGGTGTCACTTTCAACATCCTCTGGAATCCTGGGGTTTGCAGTTTCGGGAGAGGCCGGCCGGCCCCTCCGGAAACTGCAAAACCCAGGATTCCAGAGGATGTTGAAAGTGGCACCATCACGCTATAACAGGCTAGTGCGGAAATGGCCAGTATATCAGCATATTCAGCCCACCATGGGTTCCTTTGAGGCATCAGGATTCCTTCACAAGGCAGAAGTGGGTGCCTGGTGGGGGTCTCTGCCGCCTCCACTGCTGCCCCACACACCATTTTTAATAGGGACTTACAAGCCTGGTTCACAGTTTCTCAGGCTCAGGAGGCTTGCAGTGCCTATTAAAAATGGCATAGGAAGGCAGCAGAGGTGACGGCAAATAATCTGTGAATAATCAAAACTGCCAAAGTGAAACCTGCAAATGTGGAGGGTTGACTGTATTTGTATCCCAAGCTAAAACGGGGGTCATCTGTTTCAACCCCTGCTACTTCAGGCACTCACTGCTCAGTCCACAGCTAAAAGTAAAGATGTTCAACTGGATACATCTTTGCCACCAAAAGGAGAAACAGTTTTGAGGCATGCTGCCTTGTTATGGTAACAGCCCTACACATCAACACTAACTGATCACTGTAAGGATCTGAAAGATCAGCATCACTTCACTCAATCCTTTGAAAATTTAGAGGAAGGGACATGATTTGTATCTTTCCAGTTCCTCTTGCATTATATCCTACTCCCACAGCTATATAAATATGCTTTATAACCTGAGGCTTTAATATTACTTTGCACTGCATCTGAAGAAGAGGGTTTGTGACCACAAAAGGTCATGCTAAAATAAAAACCAGTTAGTTTTAAAGGTGCTGCCACCTTTCTTTTTTCCTTCTCCTCTTATTCCTTTTGAACCCTGCAAAGTAAATGAGGCTGAAAGGAGAGTAAATTTATTTCAGATAGATCTTTGCTGCCCTTACAAGAAAGTACCCCTTTCCAAGACAGCAGAAAATGCATCATGAAGAAGTTATTTAGATGTGTTTAACTGTCGTTGAGCTATGTAGATTTGCAATGTCATCTTTTTCACACCTTCTGTCACATCCACTACTGAATTGAATGAGCCCAGCCATGTGTGTCTCTTTACTGTGTGCAAATAATGCTGGTTTGTGAAAGTGAAGATAAACAAATGGTAATACGTAGGAATCACTAAATGTATTAATGCTCCTTTTTTCACAGTGGGCAGAGCTATCCTTTGCTTACATCGGACCAGGGCAGGAGATATGCCAGTAGACCAGCTGCTGTTTCCAATGTACACGGTGCAGAGGAAGAGAAAGACATTCAGAATGTGCTTCTTCTCAGAAAATGTAAAAATGTTTAAAAAAATAGACAAATTCAATGTGTCCCTTGGAGGCACAGCAAAGCCTATCAGTCAAGGCTTATGATGGTGACAGAGAGGAAGCTAGCCTACATTGGGCATGCCATAAGCATGTCTGATATCACTAAGTGGCAGCTCTTGGCTACAGTGTCAGTGTGGAAAACTATATCCATTCTGAGTGTTAGTGTGAACTTTAAAGAAGCTAACTAAGACACTGAATCTAGTCTGGAATTGAACACCTTAAGCAGCTCCTTTAAAGTGTGGATTAAACACTGCAGTGGATTCACCACCCCTCTGGCACTGGAGTAGCACTACCTGCCATTTTTCAGCCTCAAATGCACAAGAAGTGCAGAGAAAAGGCAGTAGCTGCAAATAAGGCGGCTAAGACTCCGTGTTCAGAAATATGCAGGAGGTAACTGGTTCTTACCCTAAACCACTGAACATTTCACCTGTGGTGTATGACCCAATGGCAGGAAATAGTAAAGCCAATTCACCACAACATACAAGAAATCTGTGGTATGGACTGCAAAGCAGACAGAAGCATGCTTAGGTTCGTTAGTAGCTGAAATGGACACAAGGGGATTTTTCTGTTTTCCTTGTAGTCATAGGTTGTTTTAATGCAGACATGATGTACAGTTGCAAAACACACAAATGAATGCAGGCTAAACTCCTGTGGGCATTTGATTCAAATGCACCCAGGGGAAAATACATCTCTCTCACAATCAGATATAATCAGATAAAAAGTCCCAGACAACTTGTGTGGTGAATAGTCCTAGGAACAGATAAGTCTCAAAATATCCTGGCACCCCAGTTGTGGGGCTGAAGTGAAACTTACTTGCATGTGGGAATGACCCTGTTTGAGGACCACTGCTCCCTCTTATGGTGGGAGGGTTGGAAGAGCAATGCAATTCTGGTAAGACACTGTATTCATGGAGAGTAAAGGGCATAGAGACATTGGAGATGGTTGTAGAAGTTGTACTGTGTAACATGCTTTCCTTTGTGCTTTGCTTATCTGTGTGGCATATTCTTCCTTGGCAGCCCCAGCTGTTGAAGTGGCATTAAGTTTTGTAGATTTGTCTCTGGAATTCCCAAATGAAATGCCCATGGAAGTCTAAGAGGAGCAGTGTTCCTCCCCCTTCCCATCTATTGTTGTTATGTGCCTTCAAGTCAACTCTGACTTATGGGAATCCTAACCTAGAGCTTTCTTGGCAGGATTTATTCAGTGGAGGTTTGCCATTGCTGAGAGAACGTGACTTGTCAAAAATCACTCAGTGGGTTTCTGTGGCTGAGTGGGGTTCGAAAGCTAGGTCTCCCAGGTTTTTTAGTCCAACACTCAAACCAATACTCTTGTCCCACTTATGTTCTACCCAATTTACCCCATTTATATCTTTTCAACAAAATGGCTGCACTTGTGATATGTGATCCACTAAATGTACTTGTCATGGCAGTAGGGCCACTAGCATTCTGTTGGTATAGCAAATCTTTTACCAGATTCAATAGCCTCTCACCCAGCTGTTCTTCGGATTGAGCCTTAAAGGAATAAAGAAAACACAGTTCAAGGTCTACATCAGAATGACAGCTTTATTGACAGATTTGCAGAGTTAGCTTCTTGATATTTGCATGTGTGTGCAGCTCAGAATACTAAAATAGAGTGCATTTTGGGGGTGTTTATCAAACAAGGATATTTCTGTCCACAAACCCCCTTGTCTGGACTTCTACCGTATTCATAGTACGCTTTCATATATTGTTGGCATGTTTTGATGTTGAAGAAAACAATACTTTCAATACAAATATACCTGAGAAGTGGGGGAGTGTAAAATATTACAAGCCAGTGCTAGTCTAGAATTTAATTTTGTATATACATATTAAACATTTTCTGAATTTAAACATCATATGTCTACGATGGGAATAGGCAAATGTTTTAGGACCACGAGCTCCCAATGATCAAGAGATTCAGTGCTAAAACTGGACAGAAGCTCACCACGCAAATGCAACATCAATTACATGTAATATATTTGTCAATTGATATGCAAATTAGATGTCTCCATTTTGCCTTTGGCCTCAGGCTCCTAACTGGTTGCCAATATGGTAACAGGTGTTACTAAGTCCATGCCACTTCTTCAATACTATACTGTTAGCATTAGCAGCACAGCACAAGTATATTTAGAACCTACCTTCATCACAAAAGACCAAAAAGATTATACAGTTTCTAGTCCAAAAATCTATTTTTTTTCTTGTGTCTTCTCTTATAACTGCAACATTGTGTCCTAGCAACCCATAATAAAGGCCAAAACTCAAATGGAGACAATGGAAGTAGATTTTAATCTATAAATTAGAATTAAAAGCCAATCATTTGTTACAGGCTTCATTATATTTTAAGATTTGTTCAGTGCACTCTACACTGAGGCTGTAAAATGAGCCACGCCACTCCCGGACTGTGGATCTTCAGCGTAGGATTGCACCCTTAAACTAACTACAAATCAGATTCCAAACCACAGTTTTATCCTGATTTGCAAGCCTGGATTATAATCAGAGTTTAAACAACAATGTACAGTCCTACCTTCACATTTGTGGATTTGACTTTCATAGATTTGATTATTTGCAAGACACGTACATGCCTCTCCCCCATTTTCCCGTTGTCTTGCATTTTGTCGGGGGTGGAGAAGACAGGCAAGTGTGCCCAGGCAAGGGGATTGTGGGAGGGGGGAGGCAGGCACACACCTTCCTTCTCCTCTCTTAAGCTCTGCCCTCATATTCCCTTGTGCTGAGAATGTGTGCTGAGGCCAAAGGCAAAGGAATGGGTAGGAAAGCATGTGCATGCCTTTATTCTCCTCCCCAGAGGTCCCTCCTCCCATTCCCTTGCTTTTGGCCCTGGCATGGAGAAGAAAGTCTTGCACACCAGGGCAAAAGCCAAAGGAATGCCAAGAGGAGTCCTGGAATGGAATGGGAATGGGATTGCAAGGGGAGTTATTGTGGTTTTTCCACTTTCATGAGGGTTCTATGCTCTGAAACCTTGTGAAAATGGAGGCGGCACTGTAAAGACCTAATCTTACCCAGCCCTTGTATAGCGGCTGGAAATATCTCAGAAAAAAATAACACAAGGGAGACATCTGGAAACCCTAATTCAAGCAGTCATGCAGTTTTCAGATGTTGCCAGAATATAAATGCCTTCAGTCTTAATCATCACAGCCAATGATGCAGGATGCTGAAAACTGCATGTATGAACCTATCCAAATCTCCTTTTGGGCTTTCTATAAGCAACTGATTTGGCTATTGTGTTAGGCCTTTATTCTAATTTTATCTGAAAGACCATCTCTCCATTTATGATACATGTTTTAAGATCCTCAGGAAGGGAATTTATCCTGGTCCCACCATTATCAGAGACCCACCTCGTGAGGATACAGAAGACAACCTTCTCAGGGGCCACTCCCAGGTTGAGGAATTCCTTTCCATAAGAGGCTAAGTAAGCTGCCCTCCTTTCTGTTCTCCTTTCACCAGTAAGCAAAGACCTTTTTATTTAAACAGATATTTAATGGTTAAGTGGCTCCAGGGAGTCTGTTTATGGTACGTGTGTATGCTGTGTTTTTATCTTTAATGTTGAGTTTTTTTTAATGATTCTACACTTTTTAAAATTAATGGTATTTTAATATGAATTAATGTGATTGTGTTTTAACTTATTTATCATCAAGATTTTAGCTTTGTCTTGCTTTAGCCTTATTGCAAGCTTCCTTGGGTCCCACATTGGGAGAAAGGTGGGATATAAAATAAAAATAAATAGGCAACCTTTGCAAAGCCACACAATTCCCACCCCTGGCCTAATTTTTGTTCCTGGCTGACTCCCAGAATTTGTTTCCTTGAATCCCTGTTAAGTCTTCTGGAGTATTTATTGGTCACTTTGGACTAAATCCAAGTGCCAGCCCTGATTAGATTATTCCTATTGATTAAAGAAATTTGCATAAGTGTTGACTTACCATGTTTCTATTGATTCAGTGGGTCTGTTCCAGGAGAGTTGGGTTGAGCCCTTTGCTAGAACCTCCAAACAAGCTCAAGGTGCCTTTTCTACTCTAGAAGCTGCCTAATTCCTTATGGTTGTTAAACAAGATGTTCCTTCTCTCTGGCTAGCTGAGAAAGAGTGAAGACAAGACTAAGCCAGATTTTGGAGTCCTGAGAACTTTTTCCTGTACACTACTGTGATGAATCTTTCTTACAGTCTAGATGAGTCATAGTTAGCTAAAGTTTATGTTTACTTTCTTTCAGGCAACTATTTCTGAAATGCTCTCTGCTTGGCTCTTCAATAAATATTTGGTATTGAGCTTGGAATTGGTTTAGTCATGGCCTACTCTGTGAGTTGGTTTCATCCATGTACAGGACTGCTTGACAAACATGCTGCTTTGGCTTTTATGGAAATTAGTAGATAATCTGCACAAGGAGCCTCTCTCTCTCCATATAAACGAACCCCAAAGAATTCTGTGTATCCAGGATATGAGTTATTAAATATTAGCATGAAACAAGAGTTGTTAAATACATAGGTGATAGCAAAAATTCCATCTCGGAGGAGTACAGGCAACCTGTGTGAGCTTCCAGCCTGTGCAATCTCGCAGAGCTGGAAGGACAAGCGTACCAGTTTGTTACACAGTTTCCTGCTGCTTTGTATGTAAAAGGGAAATTCTGGTTTAACAAGCCTCAGGAGATTTGCATTTAGGTGAATGAGAAAGAGTAAAAGGGAGCACCTGGGCCCAGTGCTCATTCTCTGTGCAAAATACACCATGGGTTATAAGACTGAGTTGTGTACAGCTGAACCAGTGCAACCTGTAGATATAGTCATTATATGTTTGGAACAACATGGAAAATACAGACATGAATGTCAGTGGGCCAAGGGGGGATCAATGACAAGCCCAGGCTAGTTTTCATGCATACTATGTAAAATGAACCTGAACATTCCTTCTGTTATTTGGCATAGTAAGGATGTTATGTATCTCTGAGGATGTTTAATGAAAACCACAGTTTCTGATGGCTGAAGGGCAGAATGTATAATACAAAAGAGCATCCTGAGTGACAGCAGATCACTGATGTCAACACTATGCTTTTGAACACCCTCTCACAGTGCTGATTAACATCAAGTTTTCAATCCATATTTTTCATCTGTCATTAATTAATGCATGTATTACCTATATCAGTTGATCTATTAATGCTTCAGCTAAGCTGAATAGGTTTGCCAGATAGCAAAGCCTGGTCCTGCGTCTCTAGTTTCTGTGAATCATCTTCAGATAGGTACAAATTCTCCAGTTTGGGGGCAGCGGTGTAGCTCCATGCAGCCAGCTTGAGCATAGGACTACAACCTTGGAGACCGGTGTTTGAGATGCCCCACTCGGCCATGTAAACCCACTGGGTGACCTTGTGTGCATCACATACTCTCAGCCCCCAGAAAACCCCATGATATAGTCCCTTTAGGATTGCCATAAATTGGAAATGACTTCAAGCACACAACAACAACAAGCTCCAGGGAAGAGGACATGACTGTGTGCAAATCTCAGGTCAGTTAGGAGAGCAGAAGCTTGCTACAATTTGCAAGGCTTAATTCATTTGTTGCTGCAACTTGTAAAGACTCTTCAGGGGAGTCGATGTGGTTACTTAGGTAGCTTTCTTCTTCCCGTCTAGTCATTGTAATGCTAGGGTTCACCCTCCACTCTGCTTTTTTTCCACCTTCTGGCTTGAAGCAAGTAGATTAGAATCAATATTTCTTATCCGATTTCTCTAAGGAAGTGAGAAGAAACAATTCCTTCATTTCACCTTGAACTGAAAACAGACCCTTTAGCTAAGTCTTAATTTCAGAACATGAAAATATGTTCTATGTTCTCTCTCTCTCTCTCTCTGGTCATTTCGACACTACAGTGTGATAGTGCTATTATTCCACTTTCAACCTCCTGTGGAATTCTGGGGCTTGTAGTTTACTGAGGACAAAGAACTTCTTGGCTGAGAATTCTAAATGCTCCTCCCTAAACTGTAAACTCCAGAATTCCATAGGATGTTGAAAATGGAATAATAATAGAACAAAGAAAGTGGGAGGTGTTTGGCTAAAAACTGCAATGAATAGTTGTTTATTTCTTTAGTATGTATATAGAGGATAAGAAAAGGAGATTATATATAAAGAGGATGTAATTAACAAAATGGAAAGAAGCATAAATTTTATAGAAAACTTCCGATGTGGACTTCACCCCAAGAAGCATATAAAATTGCCCTAACAAAACAAGGAAATCTACTAACCTATCAAGAGTTGCTGAAATGGGATGGGGACAAGCCAGGAATGCATACAGAAGAAGAATTAAAAGCTGCAGGACATGAATTTAATTGGTTCCCATGGAGACAGCTTAAAGAGAGATTCAAAATGGACCAAAAATTATATGGATTTGAAAAGAAAGAAAACAAACTAGATTCATTGATGAAGGGGGACCACAAAAAGAGAATTTCCAAACTTTATGAATTATTGTTGCAAAGAGAAATGGAATCAGAGGTTGTTAAAGACACTATGGTCAAACAGGCACAAAATATTAGACACCCAATTGAATTGGACACATGAGTGAGGGTATGGAAAACAGATATAAAACTTACACCAAGTTTAAATTTAAGAGAAAATGTTTATAAAATGCTACATAGATGGTATATGACACCAGAAAGATTGCAAAAAATAACTAAAAATGGAAATGCAAGATGTTGGAAATGTGATGAAAAGGTGGGGTCTTTCTTTCATATGTGGTGGACTTGCAAGATAGCAAGAAAACTCTGGAAGGAACTATATGATGAAATTGAAAGAATGTTTAATTTAAAATTTGAAATGAAGCCAGAGATTTATTTGTTAAATATGCTACGGCAACAAAGAGAAATAAGATGTCATCAGAAGACATTGTTATATTTGATAACAGCTGCAAGACTGATATATGCGCAATATTGGAAAGAAAGGAAATATGTTGATATAGAAGAATGGAAATTAAAAGTTCTGGATATGGTAGAGACAGAAAAGTTAACATTTTCTTTGAAAAATAAACCTATCCAGAACTTTGAAAGGGAATGGAGAGAAGTTTTAAACTGGTTAAAGATATAGAATAAGAAAGAATAAGGAACAAAGTAAGATTGTAAGTAATGTAATGTAACAATGTAATAAGGTAATATAACAAAGCAACAATATAACAATGTAAGATGTAACAATGTAAGATCATCTTCTCCTTTGAGTAAGCTGTAACTATGTATGAATGGAATGAAAACAAACAGATCCAACTGGAAAATAAGTATGGAAGTGGGGAGGATTTTTTTATTTTTAATTATACATTTCAATAAAAATATATATATATAAAATGGAAAGAGGGTATAACTTGGGGAAAATGCTAAGAAATGGAATTGAGCATTGGGGGGAGGAACATAGATTGTATAATTACAGGAAACACTGATATTAAAGAAGATAAATTTTATAATGGTGGAAATTTTTTAAAAAAATTTTTAAAGTGGAATAATATCCTATAACAGTGTAGGTGGAAATGGCCTCTGTGTGTTAATTTGAATCTGCAAACAATGGTGGATGTTACTTAATGCATAATGCTTATTGGCATCACTGGGGCTGTCCCTAGGTCTCTGTTTCTGGCCCAGAAATGTAAGGGCCTGCAGTGTTTCTGAACTGGTAATCCTATATTTCATATACAGATGGACAGACCAATAAGGCTTAAATCTGTTTGAGACCCATCTTTGATTATTATTTTTTTTAAAAAAAAAAAAGCACTATCATTTCTCAAAAACAAAGCAGGTACAGTTATGGCTGGTGGTTTCCCCTCAACAATCATCTCTGATAGAGAACCCATGGCAAAATCGAAGGCATCAGTTTGAATTATAAATTCCTTTTCAGTATCTGGGAATAGGAGCAGCGGCTCTGTGGTGAATTTTTGTTTCAGAGTGTCAAAGGTGGTTTGGCATTTGTTAGATCAGATAATTTGCTTGGAATGCCTATTGTTGTTATCGGGGGCCTTTTTCAGAAGGTCGGTGAGTGGGAGCACAATCGTGGCAAACCCCTCTATGAAGTTGCGGTAAAAGTTTGCAAAACCAAGGAATTGTTGTAGCTGCTTTCTGGTTTTAGGAGCCGACCAGTTCAAAATTGTATCAATTTTGGAGGGGTCCATGTTTAAGGTGTTGTTGCACACTTAATATCCCAAATAGTCAAAAGTTTGTCCGTGAAATTCGCATTTTGAAAGTTTCACAAGTTCATTGTCTATAAGTCTTTGTAAAACAGTACACACAAGTTTGGTGTGATCCGCAAGGTTTTCTGAATAGATTAAAATGTCATCTAGAGAAACAACAACACCATTGTAGAGGAGATCTTGCAAAACAGAGTTGAGGAACATCTGGAAGGCAGCGGGGCCTGCTTGTAATCCAAAAGGTAGAACAGTCCATTGGTAGTTACCCCGGGGGGGCTGAGAAGGTAGCTAGCCATTCACTTTCAGGGTCCATTCTTATTCTGTGGAAAGCCTCTTTGAGGTCTAATTCGGTAAAGAATTTGCCCTTGGCCAATTGGTTCATGATATCCATGGTCAAAGGAATTGGGTTGATTAAAATATAGTTCGCAATGAGCCTTGGGTCTCCTCCATCTTTTTTCTTACGGAAAAATATTGGGCTCATGGTAGGGGCGGATGAGGGCTTAATGAATCCACGTTGCAAGTTTTTATTTAGAAACTTTTTTAGAGCTTCTAGTTCTTGCTTGTTCGTATGATATATCTTGGGTTTGGGAATTTTGGTTCCATCTATTAATCGTAGTTTGCAATCAAAGTCTCTGTGTGAGGGTAGTTTGTCTGCTTCATGGTCCTCAAATGCTTTCTGCAGGTCCCAATACTCTTGTGGGATTTTCTGCAGTTCCTTGGCACTCAATTTAAGTGCTGTTTTGGGTGCTGACAGTTCGGGCACTTGTTTGGCATCGTTAGCATGCATGAGCAATCCTTGGGTCCAGTCAAATTGGGGGTTGTGATTTTTTTAGCCAATCATATCCAAGAACTACTTGGAACCCAATTTTGTTTGGTACTAGGAATCTTAATTGCCCCCATATGTTCCCCACTTGAATAGGTATGGGTCTGGTGCTTTCACTTACAGGGCCCCTGGTCGTGGGTGAGCCGTCCATTTGAGACAATTTGATGGCTTTCTTAAGGGGTTCGAAATTTACTGCAAGTTCTTTGGCCACTATAGGGTTCAATAAGCTAGTGGTGCAGCCTGAATCAACAAGGGCCCAGTACAGTCACAATTTCCCATCAGTTCCTTGTAAAGTCACTGTAACATATACATGATGAGTTTTAGCTGTACTTACATTTGCAGATTGGTCTGGGTTCCACTCGTCACTGTCCAATTCGGAAGTAGTTAGGGGGCTGTCCTCACCATCGCAAGCTCTAGCGGAAGTCCCACTGGTAGGACGCTTGGTTGGCAGTTTCGGAGTGTCGGCTTCATGGGAAGTGGGCTAGGTGGAAGGGGTTATGGGCTTTTCTTCGGTGGATTTCTTTTGTGCCTGGCATTCACTGGCAATGTGGCCTTTCTTCCCACATAAAAAGCAGGTTCCCTTTCTGAGCTGTTTTTTCTTTTCTTTGCCGCTCAGGAAGGTGGTCTTGCGGGGTGCTAGGGTTCAGCGACCACTTTCTTGGGCTTGTCTCTGCCGGGTGAGTTGGACACTTTCCATGATGCTCTCCACTTCTCCAGCCAGTTTTATCCATCCCAAGAGGCTGGCAGGATCTCCTTGCAAGAGACAGCGATCCAGTATGGTGGGGTTTAATCCATCTCGGAAAAATTGCTTGAGTATGTCATCTTTCCATTCCGGCACTTTAGTAGCTAGTTTTCTGAACTCACAGTCATATTCCCCAATGGTTCCTTTCCCTTGTCGTAGTTTCCTGAGTTGGTATCTGGCTTGTTCTTGGAAAAAAGAGTCTTCAAATCTTTCTCTGAGGCAGTGATGAACAGCTGTAGATCTGCTGTTTCTTCAGCTCATGAGTCGAATAAACTAGTCACCCACTCCGCTGCTTCTCCTTGGAGGTGCTGGCTCAGGTATCTAACTCTGGCAGCATCATCTGGGAAGCTGTTCTCGTAGTCAACCATGTAATTTGAAGCCATGTTAAGAAAGTATGCCATTTCCACACTACAAAGTTAAGAGTGCTTTAGTCCACTTCCAACATCCTGTGTAATTCTGGGGTTTGTAGTTTAGCAAGGGACATGTAGAATTCTCAGCCAGAGAGTTCTTTGGTGTCAGTAAACTACAAACCCCAGAATTCCACAGGATGTTGAAAGTGGAATAAAGCACTCTTAACACTGTAGTGTGGAAATGGCCTATGTCAGAGTAGTGCCATCTCCATCATAAGTGGTCTTCAACTCTTGAAAGGGTCTGGGACCCACTTGTGGAGCCTGTTTTCCTGGAGAGGCCAGGGCTGCGGCTGCCGGGGCGGCTGCTACTGCTGCTCCTGGCATCTGTGGAGGCGCATGCCCAATCTGAGGTACCTGGACTCTCCAGTCGTGTAACTGAGTTCTCAGTTTGGATATCTCTTCTTGTTGTTTTTCCACTTCTTCTTCTCAGGCTAGGAGTTGTTCCATCAAGTTGGTTTCGACGATCTAGGTGTCCCATCTTGTCGTGCGACAACGCTGGCAGTGCGATTTCAGGTCTCTCTTCCCAGGCCCAGGTTTGGCCTGCAATCGGGGTGGTCAGAGGGACTGATGGTCGCACCTTGGCTCACACATCTGAGGGCCGGTTGGAGTTCATTTCATTTCTTTCAGTGATTCCATCGTCTGGAGCTTCAAGGACTCCGCTGGCCACCCCTTCTTCCAGTGGATCTTCTTCAGATTTTTGAAACATGTTGTAGTGTTTGCCCAGAGAGTTCCTTCACTCTGTCAGGAACTGAATCCACACACACAAATAGTACAGTGCATAAACACTATTTATTTAGAGTGAAATACATCGTGCAGGACTTCAGTGAAGGAACTAAAGGCAATTAGCAGATTCAAAAGCATAAAATACCAAGACATTTCCCGCCCGTTCGCAAGAGACCTTGAAACCATGAAAGCCTGGCAGCACTTATCAATACATTCCTAGCTTTTTGTTTACCTAACGGTCTCTGGTTCCCATACCTTTGTTACAAGCAAGCAGCTAATTAAAAACCTACTACATATCCCGTTACTATAATATGGAGGGCAACTCGACAAGTGGGGTAATGAGTCTGTTCTAGGTTTTACTCCAGACTTTTATACAAGGAGCAGAAAACAATCCTCAACATAGATGCTGTGCTTTAAATAGCTTGATTAAAGCTCAGATTAAAAAAAACCTGCAGCAGGTATACCACCTCTTTGACATGGGAATGACGAGCCAATGCTAAGTATGTGTCGTCAAGGATAGGTGAGTGGGGTAGAAAGTCTGGTGTCCCAAAGTCTAAGTCCAACACAATAGCTCTTCTGCTATTATGTGCAACCAAGTCAAAGGCATAAAAGCTTATAGAAGAGAGGGGATCTCCTGCACTTTGGGAGATCTGTCTTTTGTGTGCAAGTATCCACTCCTAGGCACATTCAAGGATTTACTTATTATTTGTTTTATATTCTGTTTTTCTCCCAATATGGCATCCAAGCATTTACTATATTTAATATAAAACCCTAAAAATAAAAAGATAACCATCTGTGACAGACGGCTTTTTAGCATAATATATATGGTGGACTCTCCGTCTTCAGAGGATTTTAAACAGAGGTTGAATGGTGATCTTTCAGGAGTGCTTTAAGTGTTATTCTGGTAGACAGCTGGACAAGATGACCTTTGTGATCTCCTCCATTTCTAAGATTTTATGATTCTACCCGTGTGAAGTGGCACTGAATTCTACCCTGACACCTAAGGCCATGCTTGCCCACCATAGCAGTGGCCAAAAAAGCACACTTATCTTGGGAAAAAAAAGTGCACCAAGAAGCATACTTACATTAAGTCAAATTCATACTCCCAGAAGCACAAATCTTTGTAATAAAATACATTCACTTATTGCATACTATGGCATTAAACTGAAATGGTGCTTTTTAACATTGTTAAACATTGTTGCCAGATTTCATTATCAACAGCAGCAGAGGGATGAAGGCATGAAAATGTATGGACGCTGCTCACAGCTTGTGGGTCACATGCTGCCTACCCCTTGTGCAGTATAATGAGCTTTAATGCAGAAATGTAGATTACACAGCATTGCTAAGGAGAATCAGAATTCTCACAAATTCTTTTTAACGTCATTTTTATTAACAGCTTTTACCATTTACACTAAAAACTACATGTACAAAAAGAGAAAGAAAAGAAGGATAGAAGAAGAGGAATAAAATACATAGAAATACAAAAATAGATATAGACTATTTCTGCACTACACTGTTATAGCGCTATTATTCCACTTTGAACATCCTGCGGGATTCTGGGGTCTATAGTTTACTGAGGCCCAAGAGCTCTCTGGCTGAAAATTCTAAATGCCTCTCCATAAACTGCAAAGCCCAGGATTCCATTAGATGTTGGAAGTGGAATAATAGCACTATGACAGTGTAGTGAGGAAATGATCATAGAGAGAGGGAAAGAAAAAGAAAGGCAGAAAGAAATGAAAGGTGATTTCCAACTTTCTTGCTGAGGGTTATACTCCATCCCAACATAATCAAACCTCTTTCATTGCAGTTATATATTATACTTCTGCATATCAAATCCTTAATAATTATCAAAACCCAAAGTTATCAAAGCATGTCCTTTTTTCCCCTTTTTTTATGTTGTTTTTTCCAAAAAGACCATAAACGTTTCCATTTTTTAAAAAATGTCCATTGTTATTTTTCTTTGATCAGCTAGGTTAATTTGTCCATTTCTGCCACGTCCATCAATTTCAACAATCATTCTTCCTGGGGAGTAATGATGGATACTTCCGTTTCTGTTCATCTATCAAACTTGCTGCTGTAGTCATATACTGAAATAATCTTCCATATCTACAGATTTTCTAACTTTTCCTCAATGAGTCCCAGAAGAAAAAGTACTGGTTTTAACTGAATAATTACCTTTAAGATTCCCTGCATCAGAGTGCAAATTTGAGCCCAAAATTTCTTAGCCTTTGCTCATGACCACCACATATGCTAAAATATTCTTTCATGTTGTTCACATTTCCAGTATACATTTGCAACACACTCATACATTCTGGACAATTTATATGGTATCATATACCAATAATACATTGTTTTATAAAAGTTCTCTTTAAGATAATAATATAATGTAAACTCAACCATTTTAACCGCACCTCCTGTTATTCCTTCTGCATTTTTTATCCAAATTTCTTAGCCCATTTTATGGTACAAGCTTTCATTTGTTCCTGTTCCATATCAGATTTTAACAAAAGTTTCTTCACTTACTAATCACATGTTCATCATCTCTACAACATTGTATTTTAAATTCTAGCTTATTTTTTTCAAAACCATAGTTAATTTTGTTCATTTTAAGCCATTGAAAAGCATACCCCTCTGAAGTAACTGTTCTTTCAATTTAACTTTGTATTCCCCTTGGTAGTTCTCCAATAAGTCTTGGTACGTAAACCATTTTTCTTTGCTTATTGTTTCTTGTCTATAAAAAGCCTTCTGTGCTGAAGATATTTTCTAGCAGAACTTCAGTCCATCTTCTCACAAATTAGAAGAATATAAGGAGAGCCATGCTGGACCAGATCAAAGTCCTATTGATTTCAGCATTCAGTTTGTGCAGTGGCCTACTAGTGGTCCATAGAAAACCCAGAAGTAGAACATGAGGGCAATTCCACAGCTTAAACTCTAGCACAGCCTACTCCAACCTGGTGCCTTTTGGATGTGTTCACCAAATCCTGTCTGATCTTGGGAGCTAAGCAGGGTCAACTCTAGTTAGTACTTGAATGGGAGACTGCCAACGAATTCCAGCTGCTGTAGGTTACATTTCAGAGGAAGGAACCGGCAAAAACACCCTTGAGTATTCCTTCACTAAGAAAACACTGTGAAATTCATGGGGTCACCATAAGTTGACAGGCAAGTTGAAGGCACATACACACAGAGACTACAACTCCTGATGCTTATGGTTAATGGGTCTGATGGCAGAGTTAGTCCAACACAACTGAAGGACATCAGGTTGGAGGAAGCTGCTCCAATATGTCACTTTGCTCTCACGACAGTTATGAAGCTTAACTAGAAAAATGGATAGATGGAAGGAACCTCACCAGAAAAATAATGGTATACTTTAGATCAGAACATTAGAAGGAAGCTATCATGCAAGTTAACTGTAAAATCTCCCCTCTCTTTCCAATTGATTGTCATTCACTTTGAACTGAAGTATCCTGCTCAGAAATACTGTGCACCATAAAAATGCCACAAAGCTCCATCTGAAAGTGCTGAACAAAGTGGTACTTAAGTAAACTGGGAAAGCAGTCTGCAAAGGACAATGCAAATTTATATTGTACAATGTACTAACATATATTCTTATTCTGAAGTGATCATCACAGTTTTGGGCTAGTTTAACCATCAGGACAGAATACAGCAATTCTTTTGATGAATTTATTTCATACAGCCTCTATCTTGTTCCTTTTAACGTTCCTTACAGGCTAGAAAATGATGGACCTGACTATGTGAAAATAGCAGTTGCTTTGTACTCTACACTGGGCAGCTGTAATTTGCTAGGAGCCTGCCCTGAATCAAGAAAGGGCATATTGTCTGATTGCAGTATATTTCCAGTGTGGTATGAGTGATCTACGAGAAGTTAACCTAGCTGGCTTTCAGACTATGGCTTCACATAGGGTGGTAATATCCTTCATTCTGGCCATGTCATCAACACAATAAAGTGATTACTTGAAAAGTTGAGAAAGATTTTTCAGAACTACATTACCACCACTTTGTTTCATATATGAAAGCAATGACAATGCAGCATTTGATCACCTATCAAACTGAGTAGGCAGCTAAGTACCTGTTAGAATGAATTTAACTAATATCACATTTATACTATGCATATGGATGTAACCCACAACTCAAACATGTGAAATATAATTTATCCAAAAACTTTGATGTTGTCCTGTGTTCAGCAAGAGGTCATAGACACTACAGACCCAAACCAACAAAACTTGGAAGGCTCACTATTGTTGATAGCAGTGCCTGAGTGAAACTAAAGAGGACTCCTGCACTTTTAATGGTTTTGCAGAAGAGAAAATTTCAGCAGGTGATGCTTGTCATGCAACCCAAGTTACAAGCAACACTTGCTGAAATTCCTCCTTCTACACAACTATTCCAGGTAAAGGAGTCCTCTCTGGTTTTCATTCTGGCAGCCCTAGCAGGTACCACCTGTAAGTGGAAGCTGAGGACACATTTGAGAAACTGCAACAAGCTGCACTGGCCACTTGGAGGGTCTAAGTTCCATCCTCTGCCTCCAAAGGTCATGGCCATGGCTAGGAGGGCTAATTAGACTTTTTAAAAAACCGTTTCTAAGCAAAGGTCTTAGGGGGCATGCTGGTGAACTTTGCCCAAGGGTCCATGCAGGTCAATTTTATTTCTAAGCTGTTTTAAGCCCAGGAGGTCCTTTCTAAAACTGGAAGTAAACTGGAAATTGACTTCTTATAAACTGGAAGTTGACCTCCTAGAAACTAGGACATGGAGCAATGGCTCCGAACTTCAGGAAAAGAGTTTCCATCTAAACATTAGGAAGAACTCCTTGATGGTAAGAGCAGTTTGGCAGTGGAACACACTGTCCAAGAGTATGATGAAGTCTCCTCTTTGGTGGTTTTTAAACAGAGGCTGGATGGCCATCTGTTTGGAATGATTTGATTGTATCCTTGAATGGCAGAGGATTGGACTTGATGATCCTTGTGGTCCCTCCCAGCTCTATGATTCTAGTTGATTCTAGACTTGTGTACTACTATGAAGATACATTACAAACTCTTTTACAATCTCTGACTACTGAAGTGGAGAGATGAAAAGAATTTGCAGTGCAGTCAAGTTCTTGCTGAGGCTGCCCATTTCTCATCACTCAGGCTCATTTCAAGACAAAGGGTACCTTGCCACAGAAATGCATGCCTTAGCAAGGATCACAGCAAGTTTCAGAGAAAAAAAAATACATGAAATCATGTGTACATTTTAAAAATTGGAGCCGTAAAACTCTATTCTGGTCAAGAGGAAACGTGTACAAAAATGCATGCGTGTGAGAGAGAGTGTGTGTGTAAGTGAGCTTTCAAGTCAACTTATGGGAACCACATTAATTTCATAGGGTTTCCTTAGTCAAGAAATGAGATGGTTTTGCCAGTTCCTTCTTCTGTCATATAGCCTATAGCAGCTGGTACTCACTGATGGTATCCCATCCAAATACTAACCAAGGTTGACCCTGCTTAGCTTCCAAGATCAGCCAGGATCTGGCACTTTTAGGATATTTCAGTCATCTTTGCATTAGAGAAAATGTATACGTAAATATGTATGTTATACAATATGCAAACAGAAAATGTGTTCAAATGTCTATATAGGAAGATAAGGGAGGAACCTTACAACCTCTGAGAAACAAAGAATATGACTGAAATACAGATAGGATGCAAAACATACGGGGAGAAAGATTTCCATATATCTCCTAAAATATGGGGGCAGAAGTTGATCATCTGACCCCTCACTGCTAGCACATGATTTACAAATTATATAACCAGTCACATGCTGCATCCCCCATTGCTGGTTTGAGAACAGTCAAATGACCTCCCTGCCCCATCTAAGGATCTATGACATTCTGCAACCACAGTCTTCCATGCTCGTTAAATAACATGCATATTTGAAGGAATGTTTTTGTATTCATGCCTTCCTCTCTCATAAGACACAGGCAGCCTATACAGTTCAGACTAGCAATTTAAGAAAGACAATTTTTTCTATTCCAGATCTGCAGAGCTTTTTTTAATTCCGTATGTGAACTGCTCAATTTAAAAAAAACACCATAAAATGAAGCTCAGCACTGCTCTTTCTCCAGGCACAGAATTTTTAACAAGTTACTTCCTTCAAAGAGTACATTAGAAACTGACTACATCCAGAACAACTACCACCTGACCTAGCACAGCATGAAGATACGGCCAAGTGTGAATTCTGATTTTTCTCTCCTTATTGGGACTGATATACTAAGATACAAACTGCAGAGAAATAGCTTTCTGAGTTATAGCAGCTGAGTTTACTACCTGATGCTACGAGTTGATTAAGCGCTAATGTAGATGGCCAAGTTGACACTAAAGCAAGTTCCTGCTGTGGAAGGGCAAACTCACTGGCATTAATGCAAGCCTCAGCTTGTTGTGGGCCCTTGTGGAAAATATACCCCACGCAGATCCACATGCACTGCTGACAATTTGCAAGAAAGTTTTCTAACACTATCTCAAGATAAGTTATGGCTTATGCATAGTTGTACCAGCTTCCATTATTTTATAGAAATTCAGACACCCTCCCCCCCAAAAGTAAAAAAGATTTGGCCAGGCAACAAGAGGACAAAAGTCATGAATGTAGCAAAACGCAAAAACTGCTTTAAGTAGAGGAAACCTAGGATTGGCGTACTGAGTTTGGAAGGGCAAGACTTTGCCTCCTTCTCTTCTCCCTCCTGCTGAGTTATAATTGAGCACTCTCTTCGCTGCAGTCGTACCCTCCAACATTTCATAGATGCAAACGGGGACACATGTAGCCAAGCAACATTAGAATGGGCAAAGTTATTAATGATAATTAATGAAGAAGAATAGACAAGCAGACTGCTGTTGCTTGAGCCTACTAGGAAGGACAATACAGAAAGTATGATGAGAATCCTGTTGTTTGATGAAGATCCAGATGGGATTGAGTTCTTAATGTAATTAGTTCATTTTCTGTGCAGAAAACAGGATTTTCTGGGCAGGAGGTAATATATCTCTGTTGAAATATTATTTTATATGCAAAAAATGCTGTTTCCTATGCAGAAAACACTGTTTTCTGAGCAAAACAACCCCATGTGAATTTTGTACAGAATATGTGTTTAATGGCAAATAACCTTCAAAAACTAGTTTTCAAAGACCTTCTTGCAGAGGGAAGAAAATTGCTGAAATTATTCATTGCTACCTTCAAGCAGAAACTTAGTGAAGAACTATATCCTTAACTTTGGGAAATGTGAAAGACAGTAGCACATCCCTCAAGCAGAGTAATCAAACTGGTAAGGCAGAAACTGAACAACAACCAGTCCCAGCCTCCACCCCTACATAGGATCTAACAGATAAAAAAAAAAAAAAAGCTTAGTTTTCTTTGTAAAACAGATAAAAGGAACTTTCCTTAGAACTTATTTGTGCATAGTCAAACACATCATCTAATGGAGAATGGAAAGAGAAGAAGATAAGATGGCTGCAGTTCAGAGTGATGCAGGAAGAGAACAGATGTGGTAAAAGAAGAACATAGAAAATCACTCTAATATAAACTAGCAGCTAGTGAGCATTGGCATAGAAAGGTTGCGAACTCTTACTACTGATAAACATGACTATTGTAAGATATTCCATTGCCTCAAGTGAAACTCAAGATGGTGTCTCCTTCCATTTCATCCACAGAAGACAAAAATTATTGCAGTTATTGTGAAGACACCAGGGGCCTGCCCAGCCTGACACCTCTTTATGTCCAGGTCTGAAAAGCCAGGGAGATTTCTGGACCAAGCCAAGGCTATGACAATCAGGTCTGCTTCTATTCTCCCTCGCTAGAGAATGCACACCCTTCTAATTTTTGTCCCGACTTAGCTTCCTCTTCCAGTTTATCTTCCTTCACTGCTTTCCCAAAAGCTGCACCCTTTCAGATCTAAGGACAAAGAGAGATTTATCTCTCCAATGACTGTGTCACTGATAATAGCATGTGTAACCCAGTACAGAGCAATTGAGACAGCAGTTTATAAAAATATAGACAAATCTTTATTTAATAAACTGTCAAGGTAAAGGCAGTTGATAAGTAAGGTTTCTCAAAACAGTACAACACTTCTCTCTCTCTCAGCTCCAAACACACACTTCTCTTAACATCAACACTCAATTCTCATCACAACTCTCAACTCTGTTCTTCAACACTTCTGTTATGACTCTCAATTGTCAGTTTTCAGTTAGACTTCTGTTGCTCACTCACCCCATTTAGCCCCTCCCTCTGGCTAGCCTGGGGTTCCATTTGCCCCAGCCAATCAATGTGAACCCTCTGAGTTGCTAAGGTGCCTCCATTGCCAAGCCCCCCACCTTAGGGTTCGTCACAGTTATGTCTTACTTGAATTACATCTTGAATTTTAGAGGTGCTCTGCGTATAAGAGGGCCAAAAAAAGAAGGAAGAAAAGAAAAACATTACAAGCTCATGCACTCTGAGGTGTGATTTGATTTAATATTTTGATGCACACTTCTGTAAAGCACATCCTGCTCAGCTCTGCTTTTTTTGTTGCACACTGTGACCTAACTATGGATAGGTTAGTGTTCAGTATGCACAGATAACATATGTGCACATGTTCCTTCCCTACAGTATGAAAGCTGATGCAATGAATTCAGGTCTCTGAGACTGTCATCCAATCCGACACTTCTACCTTGATGTATGTCCCATATACATAGGACCGACTGTCACACCTGTTGTTCCAGTGTGAAGCTTTAAAGTGGGACTCATTTTGAGTCACTGCAACTCTGTCCACAATTATGTCTAGATTTTCCATTGAAATCAGAGAGACTTAGGTACGCATGACTGTATCTGGAATCACAGCCAACATCATTAATTCTAATTAATAAAAAACTGCACAGAAGAAAGTTAACAAACCAACATTGTCTAACTCTTCTCTTAATTAAAAAGAAAGAAAGAATATCTGAACAGCAATCTTAACTCATGTTTGTTTAGGCATAAGTGTTACTGCCATGAGTTTTGCAACAAAAAAAAGGTAGAAAATCAGTTCTGTTCTACATTCTCACCCAAGTTCTCCCTCAGAATGTTTTAATTCAAAGCACTGCATTTGTGGGTACACAAAAAAGTCTGTGTTCATGAGAACTATCCTGTTCTGTTTTATGCTGAGGTGACGATCCACATGCACTTCCATAGCCTCCAATATTTCACAGGTGAAAACCAGGACACATGGAGCCAAGCAACATCACCAGCAAAAAGTACTAATGAGGAAGAACACACCAGCTAGAAGAGGCTGAAGCAATTTGCTTTTGCCTGAGCCTACAAGGAAGTGTGAGATTCTCTCCTCTCCTCTCCTCCTTGCTGAGTTAATGGAGTGCAACCTATGTTAGTACTTTGAACTCAGTTTGCAGCAGTTGAAGAAAGCTGAGGACAAAGGGGGAACATGGGAGGAGGAGAGCGAAAGTGGAACACTTTAAAAGCAGCTGAAAAAGTGGAACAGATGATTAATTAGGGCTGCCCCTGCCAACTGAAACAATTGGAGAGTATGCACCTCTCTCTTGGGACATGTATCTGCAATTTTTAAAAGTAACCTTTTGCTTTCTTCTTCTTATTAGAAAGTAATCCAATGGTTACTTTCAAAAATCATCAGGATGTTTAAACCACTGGCCTTCAGTCCAAAACACACCAGAGCACTATGCCTGTTAATCTAAAAACAACTAAATCTGATTACACTTATGTCACAGAAGTGAAGTAGCAAAACTTTGCAAAGAGGCTTCAAAAGGGGACTCCAGTATTTCATTGTCAAGCTAGAAACTGGTTGCAGATTCAAGTTGGCTAAATTAACAATCATGAATGGAAAGTCTCTTTATTACTATAGTAAGTTTCAACTCACTAGACAGATTTAGGCTACCAGTTATATACATAGAATCATAGAATCATAGAAATGTAGAGTTGGAAGAGACCGCAAGGGCCATCCAGTCCAGCCCCCTGCCATGCAGGAAAACCCTCAAAGCACTCCCAACAAGTGGCCATCCAGCCTCCGCTTAAAAACCTCCAACGAAGGAGACTCCACCACACTCTGTGGCAGCACATTCCACTGCCGGACAGCCCTGACTGTCAGGAAATTCCTCCTGAGGTTCAGGCGGAATCTCCCCTCCTGCAGCTTGCATCCATTGCTCCTTGTCCTGGTCTCAAGAGCAGGAGAAAACAAGCCCACTCCCTCCTCGACATGACATCCCTTCAAATATTTAAACATGGCTATCATGTCCCCTCTCAACCTTCTCTTCTGCAGACTAAACATACCCAGCTCTCTAAGTCTGTCCTCATAGGGCATGGCTTCCAGGCCCCTCACCATTTTGGTTGCCCTCCTCTGGACCTGCTCCAGCTTATCCATATCCTTCTTGAATTGGGGTGCCCAGAACTGGACACAGTATTCAAGATGAGGTCTAACCAATGCAGAATAGAGTGGTACCAATACCTCCCTCGATCTAGACACCATACTCCTATTGATGCAACCAAGAATTGCGTTGGCCTTCTTGGCTGCCGCATCACACTGCTGACTCATGTTCAGCTTGTGGTCTATGAAGACTCCTAGATCCCTTTCACACGTACTGTTAGCCAGCCACGTGTCCCCCATCCTATATTTCTGTATACCATTTTTTCTGCCTAAGTGTAGGACCTTACATTTCTCTCTGTTGAAATTCATTTTGTTAGCCTTGGCCCAGCTCTCCAATCTGTCCAGGTCCTTTTGAATTTTGATCCTATCATCAGGCGTATTAGCAACCCCTCCCAACTTGGTGTCATCTGCAAATTTGATCAGCGTGCCCTCTATTCCTTCATCCAAGTCATTAATGAAGATATTGAACAGCACCGGGCCCAGGACAGAACCCTGTGGCACCCTGCTAGTCACTTCTCTCCAAGATGAGAATCTGCCATTGGTGACCACCCTTTGGGTATGGTCAGTCAACCAGTTACAAATCCACCTGACAGTAGCCCTGTCCAGTCCACATCTTACTAGCTTCTTTGCAAGAATGTCATAGGGAAATTTGTCAAAGGCCTTACTGAAATCAAGATATACTATGTCCACAGCATTCCCTTCATCTATCAAGCAAGTAACTCTATCATAAAAAGAGATAAGATTAGTCTGGCATGACCTATTTTTGAGAAATCCATGTTGACTTTTCGTAATTACGACATTGTTTTCTAAGTAATTAGAAACTGACTGTTTGATGATCCGCTCCAGGATCCTTCCAGGTACTGATGTCAGGCTGACTGGGCGATAATTATTTGGGTCCTCTTTTTTCCCTTCTTGAAGATGGGGACAACATTTGCCCTCCTCCAGTCTGCCGGAACTTCTCCTGTCCTCCAAGAGTTTTCAAAGATTATAGTAAGAGGTTCCACAATGACCTCTGCTAGTTCTTTTAAAATCCTAGGATGCAATTCATCTGGCCCTGGAGACTTGAATTCATCCAGTGTGGCCAGGTATTCCTGTACTACCTCTCTATCTATTCTGTGCTGCATTTCCCCCACTTCCTCACCTGCTCCCCAACCGCCAGGTTGAGTGTTTTTATCCTTTTGGGAAAAAACTGAGGCGAAGAAGGTGTTGAGGAGTTCTGCCTTTTCTCTTCCTCCTGTTATTAATTCACCATCTTCCTTGCGCAGTGACCCTATCGTCTCCTTCTTTTTCCTTTTCCTGCGGACGTATTTAAAAAAGCCCTTTTTATTGTTTTTAATGTCTCTGGCCAGCCTAAGTTCGTTCTGTGCTTTAGCCTTTCTGACCTTCTCCCTACATCTCCTGGCTACTTGCTTATAATCTTCTTTGGTGATTTCCCCCTTCTTCCATTTCCTGTACATGTTTTTCTTAACACTTAGCTCAGCTGAGAGCTCTTTAGTCAACCATTCCAGTTTGTTCAGATGCCTTCCATTTTTCCTCCTTAATGGCACAGTTTTAGCCTGTGCCTTCAGTACCTCCCTTTTAAAGAACTGCCATGCATCCTGAACTCCTTTCTCATTGACTATTCTTGACCACGGGATTTCAGCCAGCAGCTCCTTCAGTTTACAGAAGTCTGCTTTTTTAAAATCTAAGACGAATGCCTGGCTACACTTGCCTTCTCTTCCCCACTGAATACAAAATTCTAATAGGGCATGGTCACTCTCTCCTAAAGATCCAACCAGTTCTACGTCATTAACAAGGTCTTCCCTGTTGGTCAGGATCAGATCCAGAATATTTGATCCCCTTGTCACCTCTTCCACCTTCTGGACCATGAAACTGTCTGCAAGACAAGCAAGAAACTTGCTGGACCTTGCCGCCTTTGCAGAGTTTGACTGCCAACATATATCCGGGTAGTTGAAATCTCCCATTATTACTGTATCTCTCCTTTTTGAATGTGCAGTCATTTGGTCTATGAAAGCGCCATCGAGGTCCTCAGTCTGGCTTGGAGGTCTGTAGTAAACCCCCACTATAATATCCCTATTGTTTCTCGCTCCCTTAATTCTTACCCAGATGCTCTCGACCTGGCTTCCGGTGTTCAAGTCATGGATCTCTTCACAGGTGAAAACATCCTTGACATATAAGGCTACTCCTCCTCCTTTCTTATTTGGTCTATTTCTATAAAATAGGCTATACCCCTCTATTCCTACATTCCAATCGTGAGACTCATCCCACCAGGTCTCAGTGATGCCTATCAAATCATATTTATTTTGTTGTACTAGGAGTTCAAATTCATCTTGTTTGTTTCCCATACTCCGTGCATTAGTGTAGAGACACTTAAGTCCCCGTGCCCTTCCTGCAAGTCCCATAGCATTGTTTCCACCCCTCCCACGATTGGATGCTATTCCTACTTGGCCAATATCATTTGGGCCCTTTCCCCCTGCACTTGCCGAGTCCTTGTCCTGAATAATCTTGTCTCCCTCCCCAGTTGTACTTAGTTTAAAGCCCTCCTAATCCTCCTTGTGAGACTGTTTGCAAAAACGTTCCTGCCAAGTTTCGTGTATCAAGCTGCAAGTAGTTCTGGATCTTCACAATCTACTTATCAATTGTTTCTTTGAACCAAAAGCTAACATCACTGGACTTAATCTTTGATTCCCAGTCTAATTTGCTGCTGCTGCTTCAATCATGTTCAATCCAGTCTTCCCTTTCATTTCAAGGCCAAAGTTCTACAAAGTCCCTCAGCAGGACCTGCATTATCCTGTCTTCTTCCTTTTCCTTACCAAGCTTTCATTTCATTTTTAAATAAAGACAGTGCAGCACTACTCTATACTCATTATGGCCTGATCCTAGCCATCCACATTTCTAATAAAAAGGCACGGTGGTGGTGGTGAGTATTGAAATGTTTCCTCCAAAAAAACATAGTTGCACAACCAAGGGTTTTTTTTCCTAGTTACTTTTCCACAGACCTAAACACATCCTTATAATTTCCTCTAACAACAAACTTGAGTGGACAAGAGCCACAGCACACAGACATGGACTTGACAGTACCCACCACAGCCAAACACAGACAAGAAAAGAGGGGTCTACAACACTCAGAATGCTTAGATAAGAAACACTAACTAATCAGGCAATATCTGTGAGAGGCTGCTAGACCATAAATATCCCAGCACCTCCTTCAGGAAGTTCATTAATGACAACCAACCATTCTGGAGAAAGCAACACTTTAGTCTCCTAATTCCTGGTTCATGTTTCCAAAAAACCTTGGACCCTGCTTTGTTCACTAACCATGCTACTTGACACTCCCTTGGATTGATGTCTTGGATTTATTGCTTTAGCCTGCTGATCTGAACTGCCTAGACTCCAAGAACTGTAATTGCTTGGGTGGTAAGTTCCTTCACATGACTGGGACTACTATATCTCTCTTTCCTGAATGTTGTGTCATCTGTTCCAGGAAGGCATCATGTCTGTCTGAAAGATTCTACTTGAACATTTACCCCTGAACAGACTCCAAAACAGGACATTCGTGGTCTTAGATGTCTCTATACTAATGCAAAGAGTATGGGAAATAAAGAAGATGAATTATTAACACAGCAAAGCAAATACAATATAATAGCCATCATTGAAAATTGGTAGGATAAGTCTCATAATTGTAGTAATAGAAGGGTATAAACTATTTCAGATAAATAGCCCAAAAAGGAAAGGAGGGAGAATAGCATTACATGTCAAGGAGGTTTACACCTGTAAAGAGATCCATGATATAAATCCTGGCTAAAAATTATGGAGGAGAGAAACAACAGTGATGTCATTTTGTGGGTCTACTACAAACCTCCAAGCCAGACTGAGAATTTGGGCGATGTCTTCCTGGAACAGATGACCCAACGTTCAGGAAGGAGAGATGTAGTGGCAATAGGAATTTTCAACTATCCTGATGTTTGTTGGAGGCCAAACTCCACCAAGAATATATGGTCCAACAAATTCTTCACTTGCCTTGTAGACAATTTCATTGTCGAGAAGGTGGAAGAAGCAACAAGGAGATCAGCTATTTTATATCTGATCCTGACCAACTCTGATGACCTGATTAATGGGGTAGAAGTGATGGGATCCTTAGATGGAAGTGATCATCTTTTCCTGGAGCCTATCACACAATGGAAAGGGGAAGCCAAGCATAGCCAGACATACATTCTAGACCTGATTTCCATAAACTTAGGGTAATACTGGGAGTGATCCCATGGTCAGGAAATACTAAAAGAGAAGGGAGTTCATGATGGACGGAGTTTCTTAGAACTGAGATACTGAAGGCACAATTTCAAACAGTTCCAATGAGGAGGAAAAATGGGAGGTGTCTAAAGAAACCAGGATGGATGTTCTTCAATGGAGCTAAGATTTAAAAGAGATACTTACAAGAAATTGGAAAAGGGGGAAATCACCAAAGAGGAATTCAGACACATAGCCAGCACATGTGTGGAGATAAAAATCAGAAAAACTAAAGAACAGAATGAGCTCAGGCTTGCTAGAGAGGTTAAAGACAATAAAAGGAGCTTTTTTTTTAAAATGACTGTAGCAATCAGAAGAACGAGGAAATGGCAGGGCAACAATATGGTCAAAATAACCCCAGAACCTAGCAATAATCTTCGAGAATTCCTGGAGAACATGTGAAATCCCAGCACAGTGTAGGAGGCTAAATGTTCTCTCTATCTTGAAAAAGGGGAGAGGAGAGTACCTCATCAATTACTTCCTAGTCATTCTGACATCAATACCAGGAAGGATGGTAGAGCAGATCATTAAACAGATAGTCTATAAGCGCTTAGAAAATAATGCCATGATCAATAAAAGTCAACATGGGTTTCTCAAAAACAAGTCACGCCAGGGTGATCTTATCTCTCTTTTTTGATAGAGTTGCAAGCTTGGTGGATGATGGGAATTCAGTAAATATAGCATATCTTGATTTCATTAACGTTTTGATAAGGTCCCCCACGATACTCTTACAAACAAGCTAGTAAAATGTGGGCTAAACAATATTCCTCTTAGGTATATTTGTGATTAGTTGACCAACAGAACTGAAAGGGTGCTTGCCAAAGGCTCCACTTCATCCAAAAGAAAAATAACTAGTGGAGTGCCACAAGCTTCTGTCTTGGGCCCAGTGCTATTCAACATCTTTATCAATGACTTAGATGAGGGAATAGAGTGCATGCTTATTAAATTTGCAGATGAGACCAAATTAATAGGTGTAGCTAATACCCCAGAGGACATGACCTTAAGATATTAGAGAAGCCAACAAAATGAATTTCAGTAGGGAGAAATGTAAAGTACTATACTTAGATAGGAAAAATGAAATTCACAGCTATAGGATAGGTGACATCTGGCTTGACTGAAGTGCACATGAAAAGAATCTAGGAGTCGTAGTAGACCACAAGCTGAATGTGAGTCAACAGTGTGATGAAGCAGCTAAAAAGTCATTGGATTCTAGGCTGCATCAATAGGAGTATAATGTCTAGACTGAGAGAAGTAATAATACCACTCTGTTCTGTTTTGGTCAGATCTCAGCTGAAAAACTGTGTCTAGTTCTGGACTCCACAATTCAAATAGGATTTTGACAAACTGGAATGTGTCCAGAGGAAGGCAACCAAAAATGCTAGAGTCTGGAAAGTATGCCCTATGTGGAGCAGCAGCTTAATTAACTGGATATGTTTAGCCTGGAGAAGAGAAGGTTAAATGGTGATAGCCATGCTTAAAGGATTTGAAAGGATGTCAGCTGGAAGATGGGGCAAGCTTGTTTTCTGCTGCTCCAGGGACTAGGACATGGTGCAATGCCTTCAAACTACAAGAAAAGAGATTCCATCTAAACATTATGAAGAATGTCCTAAGCCCTTTCCACATGCAGAGGGAGAAACGGGGCAAAGCATGCAGAAACGGAGCTTACCTGAAGCCGGGTAAGTCCGTCGCAGCGAGGAGCAGCGCGTTCGCCGCTCCACACTCCTGTGGCGTCCGGCGGTGTCGAAAATGGCAGCTTACAACTGGCAGAGGCTCTCCACCAATCGGAGAAGCTTGCCAGCCGGAAGCCCACCCCCTGGCAGATCTGCAGGCACGCACTTGTGCGCACCTGCAAATCTACACCGGGGCGCCGCTATGGGGTGGTACGGGGCTGCATGCTTGTGTTTAATAAAAACCACTTGGAAAGTGGTTTTTAAAAAACATGCGGTGCCACCATCTCCGGCCACTTCAGGGTGGTTTGAGGTATAGAACCTCAAAATTAAAACCGTCCCTGCACACTCCAAGGTGTGGACGACCTCCGGTCGAGGTCGCCCTACACCATTTTATTAACCCCGTGTGAGAAGGGTCCTAGAGGTAAGAACAGTTGCACAGTGGAATACTGGCTCAGAGTGTGGTAGAGTGTCTTTTTTTTCCCTTCCCTTTGGAGGTTTTTAAAGATGGCCATCTGTCAGGAGTTCTTTGATTGTATATTCCTGCATGGCAGAGGGTTGGAATGGATGGCTTTTGTTGTCACTTCTAACTCTGATTGCATGATTCTATGAAATCCCAAGATTCAATAGGAAACAGTTGTGACATTTAAAGTGGAATCAATCAGCTATTCCTAATAATGAGACTTGACAGAACACTGCCCTCAGAGGATTCTTCATCTTTTCTCACTGCAAGATTCACTTTTTCCTCACTACCCTCTCTCCAGTCAGAAAAAGGAATTCTCTTGAGTACGGTGTCCATATTTATTTAACCTTAGATTCTAAGTTTTCTTCAGTGAATAAAGCACACATGGCTCTCCTTCTCTCAACTTTATCCTCACAACAACCCTGTGAGGTTGGTGAGACTGCCAAAGATTGAGTGGTCTATAATTTCCAGTGAATATCCTGGTTCATTGACAACGTGGATTTCTCAAAATTCTAGTCCAGTTCTCTAACCACTTTGCTATGCTGGCTTTCCAGTCATTCTGTTGGAGCTCTGATTAAAAGTGGTTGAGTTACCTTATCATGCCTGATGTGGACATCCAGCATTAATTAATAAGAATCCTGCTAAACTTTCTTTCCCTTTGGTGATTTCATGTCTGTTGATGACAACTGAGTATTTCGAGAACCCTTGGCTTCGTTTGTTCGAGATATGATGCAATGCAATAACAACCTTCGTTGCTCCATTTTGTTTACCCAGGGCATGAAAGGTCTCTTTGTTTCTCTTCACCAGCTGGTTGCCACTGGGGAGATGAGAGACGCTCACTGACCCTTGGTAGTGGACACATATTTTCCATGCCTTGCAGCAGGGCTCCAAGCTTAGATGCTAAGAAAGACAGAGCTAACAAAAGTCAGTCCAAAACACAGAAGGCTTGTATCTTCTTAGGATTTAAACACATGATCCTATAAAGGCTGGACTTGCAAGTAACTAGTTAAAAGCAAGTACTTACTTATGATCAGGAGAACGTAGTGTTTTGTCTCAATAAACAGCAGCCTTTTGCATTCAGATGTTGTTCATTTATAGCTTCCACTTGTTGATTTAACAAACTGCTATCTGTTTAACTAACTGCTTTAGTCACTTCTAAGGCCATTTCTGCATGGGGCGAGGGAGTCGCCCCATGCTGGTACTTACCAGACCTTTGGGCTCGACGTTTGGGTCCAGGGTGGTCGCCGCTCCGCACTGCTCCAGGGACAAAAATGGTGGCTTCCGGTTGGTGGAGGCTCTCCACCAACCGCTGAAGCTTGCCAGCCTAAAGCCCATCCCCAGCAGATCGCAGGCTCGCACTGGTGCGAGCCTGCAAATCTGCACCAGAGCGCAGGAACGGAGTGGTGTGCTCCATGCTTTTGAAAGACCTCTTTCAAGCGGTCTTTCAAAAGCACGCTGGACGACCACTTTGAGTCGTTCGGGAGCAGGCTGAGGTGCAGATCTACAGTAAGTAAGTCTGACCCAGTCCACTCCCAGGTGCAGACATCCTCTCTGGAGGACACTCTGCACCGTTTCTTAAGCCTGTGCAGAAATGGCCTGAGAAATGAGAAAGTAAATATTTAATTGAGGAAAAACCAACTGTAACTGTAACTAACTACTGGTGGTGGTCCCATATGTTCATTCATGCACCACTCAGGAAAGTACTGTTTCCTTGCACAATTCCCCTGAGAGCTCCTCAACATTACAGTAACCATATATCTATCTCCATAAGATACAGATGGCTGAGAGGTTGGGCAGAGACAGCAATGCACTGGTGTTTTTAAATAAGGCTAAATGAGTGCCATGTATGCAAGCACTATATAGAAAAAAAGAAGGGCAAAGCTATTATTTTTCAAAAATGTAAAAGGTCAGAACACAGTGTAGGGATGTGCGGAGGAACAGTTGTTAATTCTGGGCATTATGGATGTCACGGAACCTGTCCAACAGAGGTCAAGGAGACTTGCACAGGCAATGAGTATCAAGTGGGTTTATTAGACACAATCCAATTAAAGTCAGCTGTGTTTAAATTGTTCACTGCTCTGTATAAAACAGATTATTTGCATCCAGCTTAAGTCCCATTTCAAGGTGGTTATTTCAGCAGGAAAAGACTAATAATGTCTGAATGTCCTCATTGCACAGGAAAAAATGGTTGTGTGGGAGGATTCATACTCCTAGAGCCATTTTAAAAAAGGAAAGTCTCGGGTCATTATTAATTCAATAATCTAAAAACCAGTTTAAGACCAGAGTTGAGGCGATTTCATGTTCGCTCATCTCCGCAAAGTCAAGAAATGGGAAATTAACAGACATGCCCTACAATCAAGAATGATGGACGATGTCACAAACCATGCTTGCTTACAAGTTACCCTCCATTACTCTCAGTTTCCATTCTTCTTTCAGCCCCGAATCCAGATGTGGTTGACTGTTTAGGTCAACTCATGACAGGATTTGTCTAACAATACTGTAATGCTCAAATCTACTATATAAAAGTCAATGTTTGTGAGTGATCTTGTCTGTCTGCATGAGGCAGGCAAAGACCTCATACGATTGGCTGTGTGAAGCAAGAAGACCTCATATGATTGGCTGTCTATGAAAATTCTATGGAATCCTGGAGTTGGCGGTTCAAGGAGGGGCCTTTAGAATTCTCAGCCAGAAAGCTCAGGCCAGTTGCTATGGAAATGAGGCCTAACAGCAAGTCCCCTCATGAACCCAACCTCTGTATGTTAACAACTCTGAATACAGATTGGATTGGGGAATATGGGCAAAAGTTACAGACACCAAACAATACAGTTTGGGGAATTAGAGACATAGGATCTCAAATCTGTGCATTTCAACCGCATCTAACTCCTAAGATAAGGTAAGGTAATTCCTAAGGTATTTCTAACAAGTGTTACCTATGAGAAAATAAAATCCTGGGCAACACCGGGTAAATATGCTAGTGCTTGATAAAGCAACAGATGACTAGGACAAGGTGGGACATCCTGCCTGATGAGGTATCAATGTTGTATGCCATCACCACCAAAAAAAGTCACGATGGTAAGAGCAAGTGACTTCTGCCAAATCTGAAGACTCCTTTTCCATAAAAACTACTTCTTCCCTTGTTCTGAAATCTGAAGATCTCTTAGTAAGGGCTGCTTCTATGAAGCTTGCTACTTCCATTCATCCATCTATCCATCCATGTATTTATACCCCATCTTTTCCCCAAGCTGGAATCCAAGGCAGTTAACAAAACAGAGAAAGTAGAAATAAAACTACATATGGCTAGAAAGAAAGGCAAAAAGTTGTCATTAAACTATCAACAAAATTAAAACAATTTAAAATATTAATTTAAAATAAAAAAATAAAAGCAGTATGACACTAAAAAGCCTTGTTATAAAACAATCAATACCTCCAAGCCTGCTTGAATAAAAAAAAAATTAACCTGCTGATAAAAAAAGACAGCAAAGCGGGAGCTAGCCTGGCTTTCTAGGAATGGAGGTCCAGAGTCTGAGAGCAACCACAGAGAAGACCCACAGAGAAGATGACGGGACTGAGAGAAGCACCACCTCTAAAGATCACAGCACTTCCGCAGGCTCATATGAGAAGATATGGTCCTTCATATACCCCAAAAGAAAGTGGAGTGGGCGTGGGAGTAGGTGGCGTAACAAACAGGCCATTTCCTCACTACACTGTTGTAGTGTTATTATTCCACTTTCAACATTCTGTGGAATTCTGGGGTTGCGGCCAAAGAACTCTTGGCTGAGAATTGAAAGTGGAATAATAGCACTATAACTGTATAGTGTGGAAATGGCCATACTCACAATTTGTCTTGTACTCAATGGGAGAAAGGGTATCTCAACATATATTGTTACATTGTCAATGAAATGGTAAACTCCAGTGAAACGTCACCATTCTTTTTGTGTGTGAAATATGCATTTATAAAAAAAAAACCCTGGCTTTGTGAAGAACCCAACATGTTGTGCAAAAAGCAAAACATAAAATACTTTGGGCCTTTCTATACTATTAGATAGAGTTGCAAGATTGCAAACTAGGGTGGGCATCTGTACCTTTAATGGTTGTGTGGAAGTAGGAATTTCTCCAGCTGTGGCTTGTTGTGCAGCCCGGTGACAAGCCACACCTTGTGAAATTTCCACTTCCACACAACCATTAAAGGTACAACAGCTCTTTCCAGTTTGCAGTCTGTAACTGTCAAAGGATGGAGCTGTGTACATCGCATAACTTGTCCTGAGCAACTTCAAATAATTCTTTGCATCAAGTAGAAGACAGTATTCTATCAGCAATGCTGGTATATAATTAAGCAGTCAGCGTCTGTATATGAAATGGATATAGGATACCACCTTGTTTTCTAAAGGCAATGAAACATCTGATCCCAGAATGCCCAGGACAGAGCATGACGTGCTGCATCTGCTAAAAAATGCCTCATCTACACACCTAGTGAAAGTGATGGACCCTTGACCATATTTGCATCTGACCCCATGAGTTGCAATATAGAGACTATTCAGGCTTTCATGCAACTATCATAAATGACAAGGCATGTTTTAGAAGTAAACCCCACTGACTTCAACTAGATTTACCCTCACATCATCTGTGTACAGTACTGACAACATTATAGCATGGTCTCAAGCTTGCTTTCTCAAACAAAATTGGACAGGATTACTACCTTATGGAGCTTACTTCCAGGTGAATGTGTGTACAATCACAGACTTACTGTTTTAGCAATCTATCTGCGTTGAAATCCTGTTTGGTCACTGCTTCGTAGTCCATGATGAGAAAACAACCATTTGTGCTATTTTTAAAGGAATAGCTCTGAACAACAAAGCAGGGTCAAAAGATAATATAAGAAGTACCATGATGGACTATTAATTTATGTGTTTAGTATCCAATTAAAACAACAGATAATACAAAGGTTAAAAATTATCATATTAGAAATATTAATTTAAAACAGTTTTTTAAAAGGAAGTTAAAATATAATACCATCCCTGCAGCTGTCCTAATTTGTCAAAGACAGGCTCAGTTAATCCACTGTCATCCTACTGTTTCAGCTGCTTTTAAAATTTCCCAGTTTTCTCTCTTACCCCCATTTCCCCTCTTTGTCCTCAGCTTGCTTCAACAGGTGCAAACTGAATGCAAATTGGAAATGTAGTTGCTTTTGATTAACTCAACAGAGGAGAGAGGAGAGGAGAGGAGTGGGTTGAATCTTGCCCTTCCCAGTAGGCTCAGGCAAAAACAGACTACTGCACTCTTGTCTACTTTGTCTTTTCTTCTTTATTAATAACTTTTACCACTCTGACACTTCCTGATGTTGCTTGACCACCTGGGTCCTTGTTTTCATCTATAAATGTTGGAGGACATGTGATAACAATAATACAAATATATCAAAAAGACATCAGCAACAGACATTCAACACTCAAAAGCCTGGATAAAGGTCTTTGCTTTCTTGTAGAAAAAAAGAAGGCCAATTTAGATACCTGCGGGAGTGAGTTCTACAGTTTGGGAGCAGGCATCAAGAAAGGTCTCTCTCTTTTCCTTACCCAATGGCCCTTTGATGATGATGGGATCTAGAGAAAGCCTTCCCTAGGATCTTATAACTCATCTCATATTAGAAGACATGGCTTTTCAGACAAGGTTAGACCAAGGCTCTAATACAGCGGCTAGTCAGTTACCTATAGAAAGCCCGCTGGCAGGACGTGAGTGCAAAGAAACGCTCCTGCTCATGATACCAATGAAATGATCCACAAAGTGCTACTGTTAGCAGGAACATATACTCCTCATGGCCAATGCCAACCTCAAACAGTTCCAACCTTCATGAATTAATTCAGTCTCCTTTTAAAGCTCTCCACATTGCTAGCCTTTGCTACATTCTGTGAAAGCAAATTTCATGGTTTAACTAGGTATTGCATGAATAAGTGCTTTTATCACTTATCTCTTCTGGATCTCTCATTGTTCAGTAGATGACCCTGGGTTCTGGTATTTTGAGACTGGGGGGAAAATGCTTCCTTCTCCATTTTCTCCACAGTTATTAATTATTGCATTTATTAAATCAGCTTTGACTGCTGTGTTTGCTTGTGTGCATATATACATAGCCACAAGTAGTATTTGAATATATTAAATAATATATACAGGAATATAAAAAACACATAACAAATAAGGAAAAGAAACACCTACAATGAAGAGGAAAGAAAAGACCTACTCTAAACAAAACTAAAACTAAAAGATAACTAAAGACGCAACTAGAGCAATCAAAACTAAACTAACCCAAAAGGGAGCTAAGGAGATATGCAGATGACTTCCAGCCTTTCAGCTGATGGTGCATGGTAAAATGCTAAATATCCTTTTTCAGCATTATCACACTAGTAGATACCTCTATAAAAGCCAGAGTGGTATAGTGGTTTGGATTATGACCCTAGAGACCAGAGTTCAGTTCTCTGCTCATCCATGGAAATCCACTGGGTGACCTTGGGTGTGTCACACAAACTGTCAGCCCCAGAAAAAAGTGTTACCATAAATTGGAAATGACTTGAAGGCACACCATCACCATAACAATAGATACGTCTGCATATTAATTAAAAACTACTAATTTTCAAAACACAAAATTGATATTCTCCCCCAAAGAACTCTCAAATACCCAATCACCATGTCCCAGTATTTCTTAAACATACTCAAGGGTCCTTCCTTAGTCAAAATAGTTAATATTTCTGCCAAATCAAGCAACTTTAGCAACCAGTCCTCTTGAAACAGAGTAGTTGAGTCTTTCCCTTTCTGGGCAAAAAGTAGCCTGGCAGCTGTAATCATGTATTGAATAATTCTTCCAAGGATCTTATCTATCTAGCAAAAGTTCAGGGTTTAGCTAAATCTTTAACTTCAAGATGTCTTCTAACAGTTTGTATGTACTTTTTGACTGTTAATGTTCTGGAAGCTGCCTTGGCTCCCATCTGGGAGAAGGGCTGCAAATAAATGCAATCAGTCAATCAGTATGATATCAGATCTCTGATCCTCTGTACATTATTGGTTTCCACTCCATGTGAAAACAAATTCCATTAATAACCTTGGGTTTTTAAACTGTTTTTTCACAGAAACATAAAGGTAACAGTTTGTGCTGCATAATAAGATCTGTCTCTTTGTGGCAAATAAACTGTTTACGCTTTCAGTCACTATTTTGATATATATTGGCCTGCATGCAATTTACAGTTTCAAGGCTTGATCTTTTGACTCTTATTTGCCATGTTCACAGTTTATGCCTGCACGCTTCTCCATTTTAACTTGCAGCCTGCCCCTCAGAAAATTGGCACGTGTAGCTTTCAGAAGGCAAACCATAAATAGCGCTGAAGCAAAAGCCTGCTTTATTTGTGAAAACAGCCAATTTATCATTGTTGCATCTAAGTGTTTTGAGTGTGACCACTCTTCATCAGAGATAATAGTCCCTTCTTCACCCACTGAGTAAAAAGCCCTTTTGTCTTTAGGGAGAACAATAAAGGGCTTTGGGTGATCCAGAGGTGTAGCTATGGGGGGAGGATGAAAGCATTGACCCCAATAAGAATTGTGCTGCCCCCAATGCAGAGAGTGAGACCCTGAAAATCATTCACACCCAGAACTGTTACACTGATATATTCACATTCCTTGGTAACTTTGCCTGCCCCTTTTCTGTTTTTCCTAAAACTGAACTTTAAAAACTTTTCCTGTCCCTGACTGTTTTTCCTAAATATTTCTCAAAAGCTTTAAATTACTGCAATGCTATTTGGAAACTGAAAGAAGAAATTCAAGAAAGGGCCGAATTCTTATGTGGACAGCCTCCTCATCCCACCACCATAGCTACTCCCCTGGGACAATGAAAATGAGAAAACAGGACAGGACTTCTGCACATAGTTGTGTAAACGAGGGGATTTCTTGCATAGCAAGTTAGGTCTGCTGAAACTGACCATTTTACAGTGATGAGAAAGTACACACGCTTTGTCCTCTTTTGGATCTGGCCATTTGAGGCGGTTTGCTTTTCTTCAGCACCTTTGGATTTTTGCCTCCTAGTTTTTGGCTTTCAAAACGGGCAGTTGGCTATTCATTCCTTTCAGGTGATATTTTCTTCCACATTTATTTTCATTCCAGAAAAAAAGTTTCATGTGCAGTCGCATAGGGATGTGGGGGCGGGGGGGGGATTTGCTTTGGGTGGCAATGTTTTTGGGGCGCCCCAGTCCATAGCCACGCCCTCGCATGCCCTTGCCACACCCCCACATACTGCAGCCACGCTCCTGTGGACAGTGGCCATGCCCCTCGTGCCGTAGCCCCACCCCCTCCTGCCCCCCTCCTGCCCCCCCTCCACACAGTCCAAGTCCTGCCACTGTTCATGTGCTAGATTTTTTTCTGTGTCTGGCTGTTATTAAAGGGTGAAGAAACTGCAGAACTCTACTGCTACAATTGCTATTGTTTATAGTGTTTTTCATTTTTACATGGTGCCTTGGGGCTAAGAACACCTCTCTATAAACAAGTCGTTTCTGGCTTCCATTCCTGTAGAATCTGAGCAGTTATGAAGTTGTTGTGAAAAATGTACCACAAAGCAAAAAGAAGCACTGGTGTCACCTGACAAAGCACTGCAACAGGAATGGAGTGGGGGACGTGGTCTTATTACTGCTTCATTCCTTAGCACTGGGTGGGAATCATGCAGTCCTTCCAGTGTTGATGGACTGCAACTCCCAGAAGCCTTAGCCAACATAGCCAATGGCATCGGGGGGCCACTTTATTCCCACTCATTCCCGCTAATTTTCTGGAAGCCACATGGTAGAAATGCGTGGCACCAAAGCAAAAGTGGTCAGTCACTCAATACATAGTCTCTGCCTCTCCCTCATCCACACACACAGCTGTGTGTACACAATGCATTCATGTAACACAGCTCATTCACTCACATAACACAGTCACACTCATACACCTCCACTATAGGACACAGTTACACAACTCATACAAGATTATTGCTCTATCTACTCCAGTTTTCAGCTTAGAGTGGCAAAATTTTAGTTGATCAACTTCAACTTAAAGTATCAAAACAATGACATTATTTTAAAATAAAATCTTTCCCCAGTCTTTATTTGCACAGCAGAAATGGGAACCTGCAGACTAGAAGTGTATGCATAGAGGGAGTGATATTTGCAACTTACAGACAGATAGGTTTAGACTAAACTTTGCATGGTATAATGGTCTGAGTTTTAGATTAGGACGCAGAAGACCAGGCTTTGAATCTTGCTGAGCCACAGATATCCACTGAGTGACTCTGAGCAAATCACACTCTCTCATCCTAAGAGGAAAGCAGTGGATAACCTCCTCTGAATAAATCTTGCCCCAGAAAACTTTGCGACATGAAGGCACAACAGCTATCCTAATGGGAAAAGCATTCTTCAGTCAAATTCTTATCATCTCCAATTAAGAAGAGCCCCAGAAACAGGGCTGGGGCAGCTGCCATTAGTTAGAATGAAGATGATACTGGGCTGCAGTTCCTAGGTTTCCTTGACATTGGGTATGCTGGCTAGGGTTGATGGGAGTTGCAGTCTAAGAACATCTGGAAGCCTTCGCTTGGCCGTCCAAGGTGTTGTTGGACTGCAGCTCTCATCATTCTTCATCGTTGGCTAGAGATGCTGGGAGTCCAACAGTGTCTGGAGAGCTTCATGCATCGCACTTCTGAGAAAGACTGATGGTCTATTTCAATTGAAGGCAACTTCATTAATTCGCTTAGATCCATCTATGTTTTGAGGTAATCTTGTATGAAGGCATAGTATCATGAAAGGACTGTATCATATCAGGGCCTACAAATTTGTGTTACTAGAAGAGTTCATGTCTCTACAAGTAACTGAAATAATACCCCCCGATTAATTAAGCCACAATACATCTTTTTTTTTGTTCCATTCTATATCAGTAGCACTTGCACCAAAAACCAGCAAATGTTTGTTGCAGCTAAAAAGATCAGTGCTTCCCTTCCCTCTGTTCAATCATGTTGATTTGAAGGCACATAACAAATTTGTGTGTAAAGCCAATTTAGCAGTATGTTCCTTATGGCAGGAGCCCAAGCCACCTTGTGGCTAGAAGTGTGATTGCATAGCTTCATGATATATCTGCACCAAAACTACAGGTAGGCACATCTATTGAATTTGCTTTTGCTCAATGTGTGAGATTTTCAGAACTGAATTTATGATGTCCCATTTGTGTGTCAGTTTCCAAAGTTTGTTTTTACAAGTATGCATCAAAACTCATTCCTTTTTTGTGTGTGCAGTTCTCTAAATATATGTATTTGCAATTGATTTTTTCAAAAGTACATCTGCAGTATGTGGATTTTGTACTTAGTTTTTCCTAGTATATAAATTTTTGAACATTTTTCAATACAAAGATTCAGAAAAATGCAGATTTTGGAGAACAACTACTTCCCATGCATAAGGTTTTGGAGGGCCAATTAAATATGTTTTTGTCAAAACGCAAGCCATATGAAAATTCTGTTACTGCAGCTTCTAGGCCACCTTGGTGATAGCATAAAAGATATCCTTTTGATATCAATAATTCAGCTTTCTTCCACCACCCCTCTCCATGTGTTTGTGAGGCCCCCGGACAAGCACGAAACTAGGCTTGGCGGCTGATTGCTGCAATATTCCTAAACAATACGGGCAAGCCAGAAATAGCCAGCTCGCAGCTTCAGGAGACCTCCCGGTAAACACCCTATTATGTATGCGCGCCACCTACAAAGGACTCCCTGCCCCGAGCAGGTAACTTGACTAGCTGAACTATCAACTGTCCAGCATCGCGCATTTGCATACTGGCTGCTCCTTTGTCAATTCGGACCTAACTCAATCATGTTAAATTTTGACCTTTCCGAGGCTTTGTCTCACACTCGAAATCCATTGTTCTCACCAAGTATGGCATAGTCTGCAGTCACATCTCTCCCTAAAAAACCCCTTGATTCTGAGGCCCTCCTCGGATCGCTCCCAAGTTCCGAACCACCTTGCTGCCTCTTTGCTTGGCGAGCCTCCCCTCAGCTCCACGTGCTGAGCCACATCGAACCCCAGCATCGCTCTCTATTCTCCCGGACTTCAGGACAGGTTTCGTATCACCCAAACTAACTATCCCTCTGAAAAATCCCTCTATCCCACTCCCACCTTTATTTTCTATAGTTATCTGAGTGAGTGAGTTGCATACACTGTTTGGCTGTGTTTTAATAAAGATCTCATTTATTCTTTCAAAACGGTTTGCTTCTTGACTGGCCTGACCCCGTAGACATAGGGTTCAAGATCCTGCTAAGTTACCCTGCCTCTCGTAACACTAAAGCAGTGCTCAGAGCTAATTTTCCCCACCTATAGTTGAGCACATTCCGGTGTCCCTCATGGGACCCCCAATAAACAGGGTAACAATTCTCCATCCCTAACCAAAACCATTATTTTGGAGAAGAGATACTTGAGAACTTGTATTCATAAAACCTGTGACATCGAATCTTTCTTTGAATTTGTAAATGTTGGGGAAAGAAAAACATCTGTACAATGTAAGAATCTTATTTGCTTTCCTTGACTCTCCATCTCAGTTCAGCAAATACCTCTGAGATTTAGCTTCTGCTACTACAGTAGAAATTTAATAGCAAGAGGATGAAAATAGAGGATCTGCTTAGACTGAATTAAACTAAAAATCTATAGTTGCAATGTACAAGCTGTACTAAGAGGACCAACCGTCTGGATGACAGATTTGAGAGTTATATGTCTCTCTTGCCTTAATGTGGATGCTGCTCACTGATTAACTGTGTCACAGCATCATCAACATTCAGAACCACAAGCCCTTTAGCCTATCTACAGGGCTCCCATAACCTGATCGAAAGTACCAATCCATCATTCAGGAACAAGGTTAGGAGGTTGCAACCTGAAAATCTGCACTTTTTTTCCAGTATCGCTGAAGGCGATAGCTGATGTTTCTTATTCCCCCACCCTCACTCCCATTGCTTGCTTGTCTCACCCAAATACTGTATTCAGTGCTTCATCTCCTGCTCATCACCACAGATGAGTGAAAAGACAGATGGCCAGAAAGGAGAAAGTCCACTTTGATGCAATTCTCTTTTAGGTCCTGAACTGAAGGAAAAGAAACACTTCTTCATACAGTTAACTTACAGAATTCTCTTCTATAAGATGTACTGATGGCTGTCAACCTGGAGAGCATTAAAAGAAGATCAGAGCAAAACTAGGAAATAAGGATGTCAGCAGCTATTAGTCATGATGGCTATACATTACTGTCAGTATCAGATGCAACTTGCTTCTCAACAACAGTTACTAGGGAACTGGGATGGAAATAGTATTCAAAATTATTTGAAAAATGGCTAGAAAATGTTTCCTGAGTGTTGGGAAAAACTGATGAGATGAATCCTGGACTTATAACAATGTTCACAATTTGGTATTTACTGTGCAGAAAATATTGTTGGCCTGAATTCTGTTGTTAGTCTTATTGCTAGTAGATCCACAGAATCAATGGGAATTTCCTATGTGTTGACTTACCATTCAACAATTTATTGAATGCGTCTACTCTAGCTGGAACTAACTAACAGGATTCTTGCTGTCATTTTCTGTGCTAAATAAATAAACTAAAACAAATAAAACAAATAAAATTTTGCACAGAAAAAGTCCCCACTACAGCCTTTAGTATATGTTGTTTACTGAAAAAAAAAAATCTCCAAATAATTCCAAATTGTGAATAATCTTTGAAACCTGTACAGTTTTTGTAGACTTTTTGCAGTGGGAAGAAAATTGCTAAAATTACTCTTTCTTTCCTTTCGTTTAACATCCCTAGTAGGCAACTTAAGTGAGAACATCTTTTCACACTCCTGTCTCAACTGTGGGCTTCCAATAGTCACCTGGTTGGCCATTATGGGAATATACACCTTTGATCTGGTCCAGCTATCACATTCGTCATCCTTTTATAACTTTGGCCACTACCACACTTTTAGATGTCTATGTGTATTGTGAGGCTCTCTCTTCCCCTCTATCAGCATTTTGTGCTTTTCAATTGTAAACAAGATGTTTACAACAAATTCCTGCTATGTTACAGAGTAGAAAAAAAATTTGCTGTTTATTTTAAAGAAAGAAATGTGCTGAGAACATGCAGTTTTTCTTTTTAAATTCACTGAAAATATGATGCCTTCTGCTCCTCAGATGCTGAACACAATTTCTGTAGAAAGAGATATATTTAAAAGGTAAATAACATCATGTGCATTTCTAGCATTGTGTCAGATCAGCAAGTGTCCAAAAATGACACCAGAAAGCTAGAACTGCAAGAAACACATACTGCGTTTTCTATCTGTTAGGCTTGAAGATTTTTCTATTTCCAACTCATATTTCTTTAAACCATATACACTATTTAAACTATATATCTATAGAATCATGAAATCATAGTTGGAAGAGACCACAGGAGACATCCAGTCCAACCCCCTGCTATGCAGGAACACTCATCAAAGCATTCCCAACAGATGGCCATCCAGCCTCTGCTTAAAAACCTCCAAGGGAGGAGACTCCACCACACTCCGAGGCAGCATATTCCACTGCCAGACAGCTCTGACCGTCAGGAAGTTCTTCCTGAGATTCAGGTGGAATCTCCTTTCCTGCAGCTTGCATCCATTGCTCCTTGTCCTAGTTTCTGGAGCAATGGAAAACAAGCCCGCTTTCTCCTCGACATGACATCCCTTCAAATATTTAAACATGGCTATTATGTCCCCTCTTACCCTTCTCTTCTGCAGACTAAGTATGTGTATACAGTAGACCCTCTATATTCACAGGTGTTAGAGGTGCAAGACCCTCATGAAAGTGGAAAAAACACTAATATTCATGAAAGTGGAAAAAACACTAATATTGTAATAACTCCCCACCCAAGATGAATACCACAGACTCCTTTCCCCCTACGCCATTTCCCACTTTGTCATGCGATGCCTCTGCCAGATTTTCAAGCCCCTCCCAGCAGACCCAGCTGCTTACCACACTCCTCCTGCTCCCCCTCCTTCTCTTCACCTGTTTCTTGTCCTGCCAGGAGTGACAACCCCTCACTCCCTTTCCCATCTTGCCACCACCAAGCCTCGGCCAGATCTTAAACCTCTTCACAACAATGGATTCTTCCCTCCACTCCTCATCTTCCCAAGCCTCCAGGAGACTGAGAAGAGAATTGGGAGGAAGAAGAGTGAGGGAGGAAGTGGATGGGCTGGGAAGAGATTTAAAATATGGCTCAGGCACGGTGGGAAAGCACCTGATGGGCTGTCACTTCTGGCAGGACAGGAGACAGAGAGCAGCAGGGGTGAGGAACGTCAAGCAGCAGCTAAAAAATTGTGAATAATCAAACCCATAAATGTGGAGGGTGGACTGTGTGTGTGTGTGTGTGTGTGTGTGTGTGTGTTACAAAGGCCATAGTGGCTGCTTCTGTGAATCATAGAGTTAGAAGAGACCACAAGAACCATCAAATCCAATGCCCTGCCCTGCCCTGCCCTGCCGGAATATACCATCAAAGCATTCCTAACAGATGGCCATCCAGCCTCTGTTTAAAAACCTCCAAAGAAGGAGGCTCCTTCATACTCCAAGGCAACACATTCCACTTTTGAACTGTTCTTATTTCCAGGAAGTTCTTGCTAATGTTTAAAAGAAATCTCTTTTCCTGAAGTTCGAAGCCATTGTTGATCTCCTCAACTGTAAAAATACAGAACATAGAATCACAGATTTGGAAGAGACCACAAGAGCCAACAGAAATTCTGATCTGGGACAGCTTTGTTTCTCATTTTATCCAGTCTACATTCAACAGCATCATGGTTTTTGGACCCCAGAATGGAGGGAGTGGAGCTGCTCTTTTCTAGATCAGGAAGAGGCCATCCTTCTTCCTAAAACATACACTCTAACATTTCAAGGGGCATAAGCAAGATTCTCTATACCAGTGCTCCTTGAGCTATTTGATGTGTGGAATCACCTGGGGGGGTCCCCAATGTGCCAGGGACCAGACCCATATTTGTGCACACTGACCGCAACAGTTTCTTCTTTCTTTAAAATTACCCATGAATTCATGGCCAGTAGTAGATATATCTGTTTCGCATTTTGAGAGTAATTTGTCTACAATCCTATGTCATATAAAATTACTCCACAGTTTTTATTCTTAAATAATGTAGTGGGAGGGAAGGGAAATTAGGACCCCTTACAGGCATTTGTACATTCACTTAATAGGGTCTTGCATATTTTCCCCTTTGCTTGGTATGCTAATTATGTATTCATTTGTTCATTCATTATATTCAGTATTATGAAATTTCATTTGAAATGTTGTCATTGCTTTCATGGTAGTTATTATTAGCTGCTTCAATTATTAGTAGCAGTAATAGCAGTAGTAGTAGCAGCAGCAACTGTAGTATTTTAATGCAATATGTGCTGTGTTTTCAATGTTTTGTAAAAATTGTACCTGCAAGCAGAGATAGCATTGTGTAATGGTTTGAATGCTGGACTAGAACTCCAGAGATCAGGGTTCAAATCATGGCTCAGCTGTGGAGACCCACTGGGTGATCCTGGACAACTCACACTCCCTCAACCTCAGAAGAAGCAAGCGGCAAACTTCTTTTGAATAATTTTGCCAAGACACCCTTTGAGAAGTTTGTCACAAGTCTGAGTCAACTTGAAGGCACAGAGGAAAGAAGAGGAGAAGAGCAGGGAGAAAGAGAAGGAGAAAGCAAATTTAATAATAATGTGTCTGCCAGTGTTGAGCTACCATACACACACCTTAGAAACAGTTCCAGGGACGCTGATGACTTCCAAATTTAAACAATGTTCATAATGAACAAAGTTCTGCTTTCAATAAGATGCCCTGAATTTTACATGCCTCCTTTTGAGGCACTTGTCATCATTTGGACCATGCTGAAACGAACACTGGGCACAGTGCTCACTTTCCTGCCTGCAGGATTCCAGGCAGCGACATGGCTACTAAATGAATGGGAAGTTCTCTCCATTTTAATTGGCAGAGTTCCCTTGAGGCAACTCTGAATAGATCCCCTGTCAGTTGTTCGAGTCCAGTGACACATTACTACGCTGGTAACCTTAGTGTGTATATACATATATATTTTAAGCACTTGAGGAACTTACTAAATCTCAATGTGTAATAAAGCCTCGAACACACACTGCTGGACAAAACGCTCTCATAGGAGCTGGAGATTCACCAGAAGAAATTTCAAAGGGCTAGAAGAGCACACAATTTTCCAAAAAAGTCACAGAATTCCTGCCAAAAAATGCAAAGGCTTCTTCAAATGTTGGGATTCACAATTTCAAACAAGAAAAAAATATTTTGTAAGGGTGGCCCAAGAGGCAACCTAGATGCTGTGTTAAGTAGATCTTCTCACTTAACAGATACAACTTTTTTTAAAATGAAAATAGCAGTCATGGAGAGCAATAATTAATAGGATTGAAGCAGGCAGGAGAACAAAGTTTACCATGCTACAGTTCTGACAAAAATGATTCATTGAATTATTAATTATTAATTGTTAATTATTATATATTTATTTATATCCCACTCTTTTCCCAGTTCAGGACTCAAGGGGCTTACAACAGATTTTAAAAAACGTAGTTAAAAATTCACAAGATGTAAAAGTTAAGCAGACATTACACTATTAAAAAAATAAAACCAGTTAAAAATGTGAACCATTAAAAAAAACAAGACACCAGCACAACAAATAGCAGACAGAAATTCCAGCACAGGCCCATTTCAACTAAACACTCAGTCCTTAAAGGTCTGTTGAAACAGAAAAGTCTTCACCTATTTACAGAAAAAAGAAGGGAGGGTACCAGTCTAACCTGTCTGGGAAAGGAAGTTCATAGCCTGAAGACAGCCACGGGGAGGACCCTCTCCCATGTTCCCATCAGATGTACCTGTGAGAGTGGGGGACAGGGAGAAGGGCCTTCCCAGCAGATCTCAAAACACAGACAGGTTCATAAGGGAGAATACAGTCCTTCAAATTTAAAGCCACCATTTGCATTGGGAGCCAGCATGGTGTGATTGTTTCATGGCTGTAGCGGACTACATTTCTGGAAGACAAGAATTTGAATCCTGGCTCAGCCACAAAAATCTACTGAATGTTCTTGAGCAAGTCATAGGGTATTTCCACACTACATTGTTACAGTGTTCCTATTCCATTTTCAAACTCCTCTGCCACTTTCAACCTATGGAATCCTGCAGTTTGCAGTTTAAGGAGGGGTGTTACTGCAGTCTAGGCCTACCCGGAGATAGCACCTGATATCGTTTTGATGTCAAACAATTCAGCTTTCCCCTGACACCCCGCTCCACCTGTTTGCTAGGCCACCGGACAAGCACGCAAACAGGCACGGCCGATAATTGCTGGACATTTCATTCTCCACCTAGGCAGGCCAGACACAGCCAGTTCGTTGCTTCAGGGACCTCTCCGGCAAACACCTCATTACATATGCATGATACTAACAAAGGCTTCCTTCCCCGAGCAGGCTACTGGACAAAGGTTGTGCTATCCACTGGTAAGCGCTGCGCATTTGCATACTGGCCACACTATTGTTAATTCGGCTCTGATTCCATCATGCAAAGTTGTGACCTTTCCAAGACGTTGTCTCACACCCAAAACTCATTGTTGTCCCCGAGTAAGGCACAGCCTGCAGTCCCAATTCACCCTATAAAAACCCCTGATTCTGAGACCTTCCTCGGATCGCTCCTGAGTTTCATCCCATCTTGCTGCTGCGTAGCTTAGTGAGCTCTCCTCAGCTAATCGAGCTGAGTTTCTTCTCTGCACCCCCGGCTTCTCTCCCGAAGTCCAGGACGATGAGACAGGTGTTGTATCACCCATTTTCCCCTGAAAATCCCTATCCTTAATTCCACCTCTAATTTCTTAGTCAGCTGGGTGACTGTGGTGTCTTTAATATTTGTCTGTATGCAATAAAACATCATTTGATTACTTTAAACCCATCTGCCTGCTTGACTGACCTGACCCCGTAGACGCTGGGTTGCAAGATCCTGCTAAGTTACCCTGCCTCTTGCTAGCTTAAGTGAGTGCTCCAGCTAATTTTCCCCAAAATTGTGTTTTATTGTTTGGCTATTTGGGTGGCCCTCCCGGGGCCCCCAGTGAACAGGGTAACAGGGGCATTTAGAATTCTCAGCCAGGGAGCTCTTTGCCCTCAGCAAACTACAAACCCCAGAATTCCACAGATGCTGAAAGTGGAATAACAGCACTGTAACAGCATAGTATGGAAAGGCCCATACTCTCTCAGTCTCAGAGAAGGGCAATGGCGAACTGCTTCTGAGAAAACGTTGCCAAGAACAAATTTATACTGGGAGGCAATCTCACATCAGTGAAAATTCTCTGTTGCCCAGAGTGCTGACAGACAGTGCAGTGTAGTGGTTTGAACATTGGACTATGACACTGGAGACCAGGGTTCAATTTTCTGCTAAGCCACAGAAATCCATTGGGTGACTCTAATCCCCAGAAAACCCCATGATAGGTTCATCTTAGGGTGGCTGTAAGCCAGAAACGACTTGAAGGCACACAACAACAGCAACAGTGGCAACAACATTGATGTGTTCAGAATTGGGTTAAACTGAACATAGTGACACGGTTTAGTCCAACTCCTTTCCTAATCTCTCTGAAGTAGGGATGTAATTCTTCACTAGGTCACATACACTCAGCCCCAGAAAAGCCCATGATTGGTTCATCTTAGGGTTGCCACAAGTGAGAAACAATTTGAAGGCAAACACCACCACCAACAACAACAACAAAAACAATACGCTTGATTTATGACATAATTTTACTTTTTCACTTTTACCGTTGTTGCACCAGTACAACCAAAACTACTCTCTCCAAACCTACCTTAGAAGCCAGAATGTTCCACCAATTTAGGAATTTCCAAGTTGCTGGGGAGTGGGGTGGTGAAAGGAGAAGCACCCAGCCCTCTACTGGCAGTGACAGGTAACTGTGGTTATGACTACCCCAGCAGGGATAGTATGGAATAGTTATTAGTAGTTGTGCAGAAGGGAGAATTTTGTCAGAGGAGAGAATTTCAGTAGGTTTTGCTCGTGTGACAAGCAGCACCTGCAGAAACTGCTGCTTCTACACCACCATTGCAGATACAGGAGCCCTGACCTCTTTTCACCTGACAACTCTAGGTGGTAATTATGTGCTCTGCTGCAATTTTGTTGACTTACCCAGGGCCCTCCATCCAAACAGGAAAAATCCACAAGGACCCTACCCAAACTGAGGGTGTCATTTTCCTCTAAAAAGAAGTTGTGCTCTTTGCAACCTCATTTCAGCTCCAAACACAAGAGATTTTAGAAACTCAAAGTGGTTTCCATATTAAGATGCCCATATGTCCCACTGCAGGATCTTGAGTCATACAAGATGGCTCCTGGACTCCTGGAACTTGCTGTGCTGATGAGCAATAGCTTTCTAGAATTTCTGATAGCAATGTTGGCTTTCCCTATTTGGAGGAGTCAGAAGTTGGACCTAGGAGCATCTGGTCTGGCAAAGATATTAAAAAGATTCTAGTAATAGGCACAGTTTTGAGGTTACTGACTTTCTCACAAAGCTGACTCTATCCGTCTTTGTTTGCTCAGCCTCCCCGTCTCT